>MJHO01000351.1:0-50061 GCA_002076135.1 Xerophyta viscosa | reverse complement strand
TCTTGAGATGACCTCGGCCTTCACTATCGCCGTTAGACTCACCCGACAAACACTGCTTCAGGAGCTCGAACACCCCTTTGGGCTGAGCGTTCCTGTTCATCGCGACCGGAGCTCTTTCCCTTTCACGTGCCAACCTCTAGCTCCTCTACTTCCAAGACGTTCCTAAAATGGAGTGGAGGCCACTAACCTGTCGAAAGCAGAACCGCGACCATCCTCCGCGGGACGTTTGCGCTCTTGCTGCGCAGACCCTCTCGTCCGTGACGGCGCTGGTTGATGCCGTTGCGATGGTGCAGGCGCGACACTCTGCTCCTGAAGTAGGTTCGGAAGCTGTCCCTTAGACCTCCGCGGCATCATCAACGTATCGGCGTAACGTTGTTCTGCTCGAGCACGTTCTGCCCCTCGCGAGCGCGGCTCACACCTGCGTTTGCGCTCGGGGCTTCTTGAGTACCAGGTTGTTGTTGTCTTACTTGTCAGGCGGCTATGAAGCCTCCGTTCCTTCTGCGCGCGAATCTCCACTTGGAAACAGTGCGAACCGCCTTTCCCGCATATCTCTTTTCGGAGCATTACTTTCGTGTTGCGGTTTTTCCCACGGACGGCGCCAATTGATCTGAGCTCTGTACGGTCGACCGAGTGTTTTTTGTGATTCGAAAGCAGAGGTAGGCTCGTAGAGATGGTTTTTTCGGGGCAGATATGACACCAGAGTTTTACGTGGAAACCCGTCGAACACTGATCCGAGGTAAAACCACGGGTCGTTACGCGACGAGCAATAAGAATTCATAAGGGGGGTAAAGAGGATGAGGTACAAGATTTCAGCCCACGAGCTTTATATGGTAGCTCGGTGGATTTCGGCTCAGCCTTTCTTTTACAATTACTCTCACTATCTGTTCTCAAGCAGAATGGATCCCCCTTTACGGTACTGTAACTTACTTATTTATACTCCGTAACGGTTTCCTCCCATTGCTGTCAGTGCGCGCAAGTGGGCGAAGTTGTATCCAGGCTTGGCGACAGCCTGGCACGCGTATTTGAATTTTCCCGCCAGATTTCCGTTGAGACGCTGTCCACGTGTCTTCAATCCGTCGGCCAAAGTGAACGGCTCAGATGCTAAGGAGATCGTGTATGGTTTCGTCGGTGCACCGACCTTAGCGTACACCGACACCTACACAGCACTGACGCTGGACCTTTATTCGACCACGCCTTACATCGGTCCTTATTTCTGGTGCTATATCAGAATTTACATATCGCTATGACTGCTGGATATTTATAGGAAATAAAGAAGTCACATTCAAATAGTTGTAACAACAACATAGCCTGATACATCTAGGTGTTCAGGGCGAATAAATACGATATTATTAACTTGTATCATAGTATTCCAAACGAGCAAACACGATATTCCGGACGCGCAAATAAGATATTGAATTTGAAAGATTAAATTTGTTCAAACTATGCAAAGCATGAGTTTTCTTAACAAACTTCGTAAAATACATCCCAATCCGCATGTAACCCACTTAGGGCTCAGGCTCAATGTTATCTCATCTAGATCGTTATATGGAGAATCTCTTGTGATAAACTCTTTAAGTATTCCAGATCCAGGCGCTGAAATTTTCCAGTTATCTTAAAAAATGGGCGATGGGAGGAACACCCATCCTTACACTACCTCAACTAACATTCATCTCCAACTTCGATTTAATATTATTATTGTTGTAGGTGCATTGATGTATTTTTGCCTTTTAAAAAAAAAAAAAAAATTTGAATTACAAATTGAATTTCTTGATGTAAGCTAAACTTTGTAGTTTAACTTATTGAAAAATACCAAAAAAATATACAAAAAATATATTATGTGAAAACTGCCGGTGTCCATAAATGATGAAGGTTGATTATCGGGAATAAGAGTAATTGACTCAATGTCAAAACAGTTTTTTAACCTACTAAACTTTGGAGCTCTTAAACATCTTTAGAAATATTTTTTAAAAAAATATTGAATACCAAAATTGTAAATCACATCAAAATCTACAACTTTCGTATTCAAAAATTTTTCAAAACACTTTCTATGTAAGTGTTTGGTATACCGTATAACCTAGGAATACAAATACTATAAAACAAGTATAACTGAGTTGTCAAGAACAACTCCATTGTGTGTTCTTCTTGACATAGTGAAACCACTATGCGGCTGTTCGTGGCCGTACGCGTTTGGCCAAACCACATAAATCACAAAAATAGAGACCTATAGGTAAATCAATCAGATGAATTAAGTATCTAAATTCTTCGACATGAAACTGCAAATGAACGACAACCATGAAACCGGTAATATTACGTGATTAAGGTCTTTCGAACTCAAACACTTCAGCAACCAAAATTCACGCAACCTCAACCACGTTGCAGGTCTTATGTTTATCTATATACAAGGGAAACAAGAGAAATGAACTAAAAAATCAAGGAAAAGAAAGAAATAGGACAGCGGCCATCTATATATCAAGCCTTACACGCGCAACCCTGTACATTTTCTTGTATTGCTGCTTTATATACAATTAAACGAGCAGCTGCTTTTGTTTCCAAAATTGCCGCAAACAAGATTGACCAAAGAATCGATTCACCTTAAGACGACAGAGGTATGCATGAATGACTAGTCAGATATCATCTCATCCAGTTCAGGTTCATCAGAATGGAAAAAGAGGTCATAGTCTAGTTCATTTGCATTGCCAGAGCTCTTTCCCTGAGAACCTTGATCACTATAATCACATTCAGATGAATCTGGCTCATCGTCGTGATCGTCATTATCCCTAGGCTTATTTCCAACCTTGGTTGAAGTTCTGGAGATGATCTGTGTGTTCTCGCATATACAGGTTGTTGGATTTTCATGGAATTCTCCTGTACCTGGTTTTACCTCATTAGGTTCTCCCATGAATCCCCTTTCATGTGTTCGAATCTGGGAAGCAAAGGTTTCCCATTCCATGCTTGTTCTGTTAGTGAACAAGGAGTAAAGCTTCTTTGCGTTTGGCCTTATTGTCCGCTTGTGCCCAAAAAACCTCCTGCAACAAAAGTAACGGTTAAGAAAGAGATTTTTTTAGAATAGTTTATACTGGGGGGTGGCAGAGTATTGCAGTGGATGGACAGGAGCTCATAAACCCTTCCCATCCAACTTCGAATACTCGCACCGTTAATTTGAGAGACATTTGTTCGAGCGATGACGGTAACACACACGTGCGGCCATCACGTGCGATAGAGGACTCCGCCTAGTTGCCAGCTCATGGTAGTCTCCTCCCGGATACAGCCAGATCCAGGATGAGGATAGTGCCTATTTCTTGAAAAAAAAGGGTTTTTGCATATCAGCCTCCCTAAGTTTCGAACCTAACAAATCAGCCCCTGGAAACACGTTTCCAGGGGCTGATTTGCTCGGCCCCCGAAATAGGGGGGCTGATACGCAATTTCCCGAAAAAAAAAAGCTTATAGCTTATACAGAAACAAGAGTGGAAGTATACCTTCGTCCGGCTAAGATTCTTGCCATGTTACCATTGTTATTGGTCACGAATACGTCACTTGCATCGCATACAATAAAATCAAGAGCAGCCATCCGAGATGAAAATGAGGAAAATGGTGCCAGCTCATCTATGCTAGCTAATGTTTCTTTAGTATGAAAATTAGGGAAAAGAGCTTTCAGAGGGGCTAGACTTGCTTCTCCCCCATATACTTCACCCGAGGCTACATAAATGTGAACATCACTGCCGAACCCTAATGCTCTAAGCATAAGGCCAACTTCCTCTGGAGTTAAGGGACACTTTCCATGCTTTCGTTCCTTATCTGGGTTGCTAGCCTGAATGAGAAAACACAATTAATATAAAATAAAGAATATCAGTGAAAGATATCTAAGAAAACAAGCACTATAGCTGCCTGACATGTAAGGTTTTCCATCTCTTGCGAATTTCCCCGAGTTCACTCCTTTCCTTTTCTCCTCCACCGTAGTAGCAACCAGAAAAGGCAAGCATATCAGGCTCAAACCTGCAGAGCAAGAACATTTTACAATTCAATGGATAACATTGATTTAGCTTAGAAAAGAGCATGTAATAAATCATATCACAAACAAATTATATGGACACCTTATCCCAAAAAAAAAAAAAAGAAAAGAAAAATACTAGGGAAAAATAATCTCTTACATTCGGCCACTAAGGCTTCTCCATAATTTTAAAGAAACATCAGGATGATAAGGTGATGAAGGTTGCAAATATCAACAAGAACACAGAAATTTGATTAAGCTTTTCCTTTATAAGATGTTCTTCCTCTATCAAATGAGAAGCTTATCTAAGATGATAAAGCTGCATACGGATTTCGATCTACTCTTACTCCAAGACGATCTAGTTATTTCGAGTAAAATCTAAGGATAAGGCGGAAGCAGCATGCATTTAAGTGAATATTAAAGATAGATGACTCCTGTAAAAGATATCCAGCCTCAAGGTAAATTCGTCGGGCATGTCAGAATTAAAAATCATGCTGAACTTCAATTAGTCTATGAATCAAATAGATATTTCGCAAGCAATGGTCATAAGAACTCAGTTGACACAATTAAATTTTACCTAAGATGCAGAGCAATGAAGTTTTTCTTTTTTTGCCTCATTCTTGTGATCAGTGTTTCGCCCATTTTTTGAATTGAATCTGTGAATTTCAAGGCATGATAATTAACTCGGCATCTCAGCTTCTGTAAATCTGGATCTAATTTGTTTGAAAGCCTGTAATCAAACTTTGTTAGTTGAACAACCTGCAGAGTCAAGAGAAAGATAAATTAATTAACATAAGGTCTTCAAAACAGATGAAGCAGTACCAATATGAAAAAAATAAAAAAATAAAAAAAAAAACACACACACACACACAACTTGAAGTGCTAATCCAGGAAAAACTAATATATGTATTATTTATCATGAAGATGTAAAAAGGTTCCACTTAACAGCAGAAAAGCTACATAAAAACAGATATGTGAGTGGATTTTGCATCATAAACCTTGATACATCAATATCACTTCATTTATGTATTTCCAAGAAACTCCTTAGACAATCATATTTAATATATGCGGATCTGATTAAACAAGCCAAGCTAGCCCCAGTTATAGTTCTTGAACTAATTGTTTGTCAATTCATTCAATAAATTGCACTAAGGAGCTTAGACACTCGCTATCCATAGGAGGTATAGCACAACCTTTACAGATTAAGGTATCATAAGAGCCTGTATCACACTTCATTAATTTATTACTTAGCCAAGAACTTTTACTTTCTCCTATCACCTTCATGGTGTCATTTTCAACTTTAATAAATGAAAGTACGGCTAAGATTGCAAAGCAGTGTTTATGAATGTTCTACAACTCATGATATATAAAGTATGAGATTACGGCACATCATACTTGGGAGACTGGTAGGATTCGGTTGTTTAACATACAGAACTATCAGATAATTAGGAAGTTGGATTTATGTGATCACGTCAACAACTCTTGCTTCTACTTTAGCTGTGGTCATGAATGTCAAGCTATTTCTTTCGTGAAAAAATTAATCCTGCCGTGGGCGAGTAGAAAAAATGCTCAAAACAAGTGAACAATGCTTAGGATGTCCATAATGAACATCCTGCACATCAATATGCAAACCAAGCCTCTATATGATTCAGGAGAATATCTTCCTAACCAATCTATTTAGGATATCCAAAGTGAATATAGGTTCATCAGCTTATTAAAAATAATAGCCAACATGAATATTCACTATCATCAAGTGCAACGTCCAGGAGTTCAGATAGATATGCATAGAACATTTCAATTCCTAGGCTAGAATTAGCTGGAAAATGTAAAAAGAAAAAAAAAGAACAATGAGTAAGCTGAAATCAGTAGTAGTGAATCTATATCAAGCAAAAGGTAGGAAAAATGATTACCATAAAAATAGGTATTGCTTACATGTTTTTTCAATAAAGCAGGCAAAACTTTGGTTTTGTAGCATTTTGGTGTGCACTTCCTCGGAACACGCATGGTAATAGCCTTTCCTCCTCTTTCAGGAATCTCCTTAATAATTTTGACATCCTTTGCGAGAGATGAAATGAACCAATCAACGTCAAAGATTTCAGAAAAATTGCTGCAGCAACAATGATCAATGTAAAAAAATGTTAACCAACAGCTAAGAATGCTTACATCACAGATTGAGTATCATTTTTTAAGGAAAAGAAAAATACCTAGAGTCTTCCCAGAATGATTTCTGGTCAAGTTTCGGAATAACAAGGGTCGCATTCAGAATACGAGCTGCTACAACAGCATCTGTTATCTGATGCAAACAGCAGACAAACTGCATTTATCAGCAGCAGAGAAGCCATAGAACTATATATCGAGCAGTTACCTTATGAACACACAACAAAAGAGAAGCCCAAATCTAACGTTAAAATCTATTACTCTGTTGCAAATTTTGAGTTTTAATAGGAAACATTACAACAGTCGGAACAACAATCACACAGTCACAAGTTACTGAGATTATAGTCTGTGTTTCTGCTAACACCAATTGTAGTAATCCGTTATATACTATGAAAACAGAAAAGGATAATTTCATATCAGCCCCCTATTTCAGGGGGCAAACAAATCAGCCCCTGGAAACGCGTTTCCAGAGGCTGATTTGTTTGATTTCAAAACTAGGGGGGCTGATATGTAAAAAGCCCAAACAGAAATGTCATTCTTCAGGAGACCCTGATAGTTATGATGCAATTAGAACTACACATAGTGGATTGGGATGTGTGCTACACATTTTCAGATGTACCATGCATCATTTTTATTGCATCATGTGTCTTGATGGTCCTGACAAGTAGAAGTGCTCATATGAAAATGATTACAACAGTTAATGTCTTTCAGTTATTTGCCAAGAGATACAAAATTTGTCAAATAAAAATACCGATCATCATATTCTTTCGTCTTAAAGGTTAAACTTTAAGAACTGTAAATGTCGAACTAAAGCAGAAGCATACGGTCATATGAATTAGTTCCTAGCTACAACACAGTGCACAAAGAAACTAAGCTCCATTGTTTTAAAAGTTCAATCGAGAAAAAACAAGTCAATTACTATGATATGGATAGAAATTCTCACCCCTGTTCGCTGCTGATTCAAACCTCCACTGGTCGCAATCATCAAGTACCTATTTTCTTGAGTGACTTGTTCGGCCGCTAAAACAAAAGAAATTAACAAAAAAAAGAACGCTAATTTATATACAAGAAGTATAACTACTATGTGTTAAAAAACAGTCAAATAGATTACTCTACTAAAAAGGAATATGATCTAAGAATATATATAGATAGCCTTAAATAGAGTTAATAAACAACGAAACAACATGAAACGTTTCAGATACTGTATCACTCGCATTAATAGATATTAAAAGCAATAGGAAAAAAAATCCCCACCTGCAAATTCACTGCTGGCATTACTGCAACTGTAGAAGTTTTTAGCCAATTTCGAAACCCATAAATCATCTTCTTGGCTCCTTCCAGCATTCTAAAATTTAAAAAAAAAACAGAGTTTTTCACCATTAACGAATCCAAAATCTCATTGAAAACGTAAACGAATAAAACAAGAGCATATAGAACTCACAGGAACACGGAAGGTCTCCGCCACCAGTGCATTGGCCTGATACTTCACATGATTATTCCTCTACGCATTATAAACGAGAATCCAACATCAGGTAATGTGTTAAACGTGATACCCAAAAAAAAAAAAGAAAAAACAACGAGCGTGAATTTTACGATGAGAGGAGAGTGTCGCCGGAGTAAGGCGGCGGGGGGTTCCGGCGGCGGAGGAGCAAGCAAAGCGAGAATGGCCAAACCAGTGAGAAGCAGCAGCGCCGCCCCGGCGATCTTCCGAGCGCCGGGCACTGCCGGAATAACACACTTCTCATGATGATGCCTTCTAGAGAACTTGTGCAAACCCATTGATAAATATATGATAATATAACAACAGTAACTCCAGAGAAAAGGAAAACTTCAGTTGATATTGTTGTCCATGAAAAAGATTAATGGAGAGATTCAATGTGCGTATTAATGGCGTTTTTAAGGGGTGAAAGAAGGAGAGTTGTGGTTAAAGTCTTAATCTTAAAGAAGAGTTGGTATATATATATATTATTTATTTATATTTATACGTTATATTAGTAAATACATAAGATATGTTTGTTTTGGGTTTAGTTGGAGATTGAGAAGGAGAGGGGAACGGAAACAACAACAAATCCGAGTGAAAGGGACTTTCTCCGACTCCTACTCCCCCTCAAACTCTTGCTTTCATAGACCAACTCTACTGTTTAATAAACTCTCTCTCTCTCTCTCTCTCTCTCTCTCTCTCTCTCTCTCTCTCTCTCTCTCTCTCTTATATTCATTAGATTAGGAAAATAATTATCCTACAGTTAAAATTAAAGAACGCAAATCTGACTAAATCCGAGAGTACATGACCGGCATATGAAGTTTGAGGTTTTTTTTTTTTTTTGTGCGTTCAATTTTATTCAATCGCAAATGGGCCGTCGAGAGTTTCTTTTGTAAATCTTAAAAAAAAAAAATCAATTGCCAATGTCTTTCTTGCTTAGATAATTTCTCCATCGATTGAATAATTAGCCATAATTAATTAAGTAAATCTTTGAGGAGGTTTGGCAAGAGTTAAAAATGTCCACATTTTGATAATTATAATTCACCAAAGTTGGATTCTTCCAAACCGATCGGTAAAAATGAATTTGAAATATTGAGAGGCAATAGCCAAGCGCCATAGGGAATAGAATGATCGTATTTTTTAATATTGGACTGAAGTTTTTTTTTAAAAAATAATGAGACGAAATTTTTCTGGCGACTAGAAAAGAGTTTAAATGATCACTATTTGAATTTGAATTGAGAGCAAAATAAACATTTGCTAATTGGTTTGAAGCTCAATGTATTTTCTAGAGGATACATTTGGTATTTAAAATATTATGAGTACCGGCAAAACTTAGAGTGAAAAGGAGGAATAATTTCGTCATAAAAATACTTATTACCTCCAGAAATTTACCGATCTAAATAATTAAAAATAAAATATATTTTTATGAGTTTTCTAGAAAAAATTTTAAGATAAAAATTATATTTTGATTAGACTTATATTTTCTTGATGAGACTTATATTTCATGATGAAATTATTTGTAAAAATACTTCTAAATAGATGTTTGGGATTTTAAAATTTAACAGATTTAAAATAGATTTCAAAGCTATTTTTAAAATCTGTTAAAGTTTAGAGTTTAAAATATCTATTTCAAAAATATTTTTGTAAAAAGAAGTATTTTCAAATATATATTTAAATCTATTAAAATTTTGAAATACGTATCTAAAGTTTACTGTTCAGTATGTGGTTTAGATATAGAATAGAAAGCGAACTCGGCGATTAAGAGTAAAAAAAAATTATAAAAATATTTGATATTAAAGTTGTAAATTACATCCAGCAAATTTTATATAAGTTTTTTAATATTTCTAAAATTTATTTTTTAATTATATAAATTGATGAATTTTTTTTATGAATTTTTGGATGGCACCAGCATTACTGTTTGCTTATTTAAAAAAAAATAGAGGTGGTCCAGCGGAAACAACTTTTTTGTTGGGACGGTAAAGTGAGATGTGAGATGTCAGAAACGTAGGGATAATTCGGTGCCCTTTCCTGCAAAAGTAGCTGGTCTATTGGGATTTTCGCTGGAATCTCAGAACCAACCAGTAGCTGAACCGTTTTCCGACCGAATCACCGAAACGTGTTGAACCACTTGGTTCGGTTATTATAATTTCTTTTTGTCTTGTAATTGTTGAATTCCATTTTTATTGTACATTTCAATAAAAAATAAAATAGTATACTAAGTGCTTACCAACTCACTAATTGGAATTTAAATTCTTGATTTATTCTTTATAAAAGACATACCATAGTCCGTTACTCTCTTTTTTTGTAAGAAACGAATATTTAGATTTATTCGTTTAGTGGATTTCTTAATCGATTTAGTTTAAAAACGATGATTCAAATGTTGGTTTATTCTTTTTTAGGATAACTGATGTTAAATCAACATTGGCTTTTCCCTTAGAAATTCACCACATTTCTATTACTTCATTTGGTCAACGAGTCCGTAAAAAGTTATTTTTGAGAGCGGACAAATCAGTTAGTTTCGAACTTTCGATACTATAACTAGTAAGACCACCGGTAGATGGTGACCTACTTTTATTCAATAATTGCTATTTTTTAAGTAATTTTTAAGGATATTTGGACAAGTATTGATGGAAATTGTTCAATCCGTATATACAAATAATCTACTTTTATTTGAGATTTTTAATATATTAGTTCAACAGTAAATACAGGCCGAACATGATTTTCAATAATGGCTACTTTTTGGTAATTTTAAAGATATTTAGACAAGTATTAACTGAAATTATCCAATCCGTATACAAATACGCCATGAATTTAAGCTTCACAAATAATGTTGAATTTAACAAATTTAACTTGAATAGCAGAAGTTCAAATTATTTCCACATGAAAGGAATTACTAACTTGATTGGAGACATCTTCCTTTTTTTTTTTTTTTTTTTTTTTTTCGGTTTGTGTCAAAGGGAGGGATATATCCTTTATAGTTTTATTAAAATTGTAACATCAGTATCATTCATATCCTTATGTAGCAGATAAAGACCTCTAAAAGTGGTGAGATATGAAAATGTAGGCCTAATGGTAAGAAAAAACAGTCTGCAACCTGAGACCTATACGAACCGCTTTTCGTAAATATTCGAAATTCGATATTAAAAAAAAATTATTTATTAAAATAATATTATATTAAAAAAAAATCTTATTACTTGCCTTTGTAAAGCAAAATGGAAGAATAAACCTTCCAAGTCTTTTGTTTTAAAAGATACCACATCTTTCCTTTATTACTTGCTTATTGTTGGAACCAATGCCATTGAACTTCTTCATACAAAAAGAAATAAAAGGGAATGATAATGATAGGAATTAGATAGGAAACACTCAACAAATTCTTCTCTTTCTTTTGTTTAATCTTCGGAGGAAATACTCCTTTCGACCTATCAGATATAAATATACTGGTTCGAACCTCAATGTAAATCAAACTATCCGACTTCATGTGGATGGACTGGTAAACTTTCCCCCAAAAAAGAAGATATCTAGTACGAGTCTCGTAGCCTTATGTAATGAATTTTTTTAATGATCTCAGTATTCAAAGTTGTGTAAGTTCGATAATAGAGCAGTGAGGAGCGTTGTCCCTGTTGATTGATAAAGTGGTCAAAAAGGAAGTTAGTCGAGCTAGAAAAGTCGAGCTAGAAAAGAAAATATTTGAAAACTAATTAATAGATTAATACTGATAATGAGACTCACACTATGTAGGTAGGTGGAGAAAATGCAGATTATGAGAGTATCATACAGTAATATATTGATTTTCGTTGTTTAGCCTATAGACCTATATTCACGAACAGTCATACAGAGAATTGCACTAAATATTTAGGAAATACAGAGTGTTGTCCTTAGTCGTGCGACGCTAATAGGCATTTAAGGCCGTGCCCCAAACTCTTGATCTCATATGATAACTGAATATAAAATTAAAAATAAATCCCATAAATATATCTAAGGAGACTACTTTCATAACCGCTTTCTCACAATCTTCTTACGTGCTCCGAATGGTGCCTCACGTGATGGTTCAGAAATTTCGGTCTTCATAAAAAATGTATGTATAAACTATAACAACAACTTGGGATCTCTTGATGTTTTGCTTAAGAACACAAGATACATAAAGTACAAGACTAATGATTTGTATACCCCTTGGTTATGGGTGTCTTTCTCTTAAAATGTCTCTAGATCTTGCACTCAATCATGACATAACCAAGCTTTACCTTTGCTACATGTAAAACCTTTTCATGACAAAATGCTCACAAAAAAAAAAACAATGGGTTAATAATAACTATAATAATAGTACTAATAATAATAATGTGGGGGAAGGTTTAGTTAGATCTATTCTTAAAGTTTATTTGTGGGCAAAGGAGACAAGAAATGAACACAATTAAAGTCGTCTAAAAAAATTAGAATATACAAGAAATTTCCATTTAATTCGTACAAAAGATTTAACAGTGACATAAAATATTGGTGATATCCAACTATATATATATAGTTCGATCCCCTTGCTCCCCTATGCCGCTTCCATGCGAGGGAAAGGGCGTGTAACAGCTTAAAAGTGATAGATCCACTGGTTTTTTTTTTTTTTTTGTAGAAATGTTGGTCTGATTACAAAGCATCTAGATTTTATACAAAAGAAAACAAAATTATAACCGAATCGAATGAATAAGATAAAGAGGGGATAATGGAACTACCTCAGTACCAAACCGTTCTTCTAAGAATGTTGCCCACTACAACATATCTGAGAATCTTCATGTGCGATTTCTCATTTTTTTTATCTTTTAAATATATACAGCTATTCCAATTTTAATTGCTATTAAATAAATATATCTCCCTGCTATTAAAGAAGGAACGAAAATTACACATCCCAAGCTGGTTGGGGTAGCCGAGCGGTTGCAGATACGCTTCCCAACGGTCCATCTTCTATATTTTGAGTTTGTTTTGAGTTCTATGTTGGAATAGAAAAAGTCTAATATTTTTATTATTTATTATATTAAATATTTATATCATTGTTATATATATTGCCACAATCAGAAATTATCTTTACTTTTTAAAATAAGATCAATACCACATATTATATCAAAAATTATTTAAAATACCATGCGGTGCAACAAATTTAATTATCCAATTATATATATATATATACATATATTTATTTATTTATTTATATGTAGATTATTATGGGAAAGTGAATAGTGGCGGAGGGTTAGACTGGAAAGAGATTTAACACAGTTTTAAAATGTTAATGTCATTTGCTTAAGTATCATATAATTTGTATAATTTACTAACTGTCAAAAATAATGTCATTTTTAACACAGCACGGGTACATCTGTAAAAAATAATTAAAAATTCTGTTTAAAATTTATAATATAAGACTTTTAATATAATTATATTTTATTTTTTCTAACAAGAATAAAAATTAAAAATACAAGTTCACAAATAAAAGGGAATTAATCTGAAAATTGTATAGATTATATAAAAAGAAATATGATCGATTTTATAATTTCCTACGAATAAGAAGTCATACAATACTTATAATATATCTCTTATATATTTAAATTTATTAACTATTAAATAGGTTTCAATATAAGATGACGCCAATTTGTTTTCCTACACTTTAATATTATCAATAATATTAAAACGTAAGAAACAAATTTAATAGTTTTACTTTCTAATCCTAGTCACGGTGCAATATAAATTGATAAATAATAGTTAAAAAATGGTATCTCTAATAATATCATAATGCATCCAAATATTTTAGAATGTTATCTTCAAAAACTATTAAAAATTTTTAAAATATATATGTTAATTATTATAATTTTTATCTGAAATATATTCCGCTACCCCATAAGAGTCGCGTTATAAGCTCCGACTATCTTGATTGATGTTACGGAGGATTGCGAGCGCTCAAACGAAAAACTTGTAGGCTTAATGCTCTTTGGAAGGGGAAGGGCTTGATATGTATAAACCAGCACCACCCCTTCAATAACTTGCATCTCTGTTAGTAGACAATGCAATCTGCTACCACATCAGTAGGTGGAGGGACTGATTTGTAAGTTAAAAATTAGGAAGTTGATTTATATGGGGTCAAAAAAGGGGGATAATATATAGTTATCCCTTTTTATAAAGAATTATCTATAATACAATAGTCCAAAAAGAAAGTTTGGTAGTATTTTATATTATAATATAATTATTTAATAGTTAAAATAAATTTAAATTATATATAGTTATTATAATTATTATGTGAATTATATTTCGAAGTAAAAATAAAATCATCCACTTTTGTTACTCAAATATATCTTATCTATATGAATTTTAGATTGTAATCCTTTATATTTTTAAATTTATATTTTTAGATTTTTTTTAAAAAAAATTATCGTTTTATTTATAAGAAATATAATATATAATATTCGGTATAATTAAAAAACTTTAAAAATAAATTTTAATTTTAAATAAAATTTTTAATTTTTAATTTTCTTGGCACATATATTGTGTTTATGTCATCCACTAGTATATTATAAGTAATTAAGAAAACAATAAAAATATAAAAAGCTTATAACAACTCCTTGACTTTTTTTTCATGTCGTGACAGCCTGAAATATGACGTGATTTATTTTGCCGATTTATAAGAAATTACAAATACAGACGTGCGAAATAGTATTTCATAGAAATATAAATAATAGGAAAAAAAAATAAATATACAAAGGTCAATCTTTAAACTTATTTCTTAAAAAATATTCAAAGCAATTTGTCCACTTCCATGAAATAGATGGTCAGAAATAATACTTTTAACAGTATTTTGGAGTCTTGACATTTTAACATATTAGCAAAGTAATTTTAGTTATTAAAATTTGAAGTCATAAATATTTAATTAAAAAATAATTTTTAAAACTACATCATAAATCACACAAATTTTTTAGGATTCGAATACTTATGTATTGTAAACATATTTAAAAATTATTGAAAATTTGTAAAAATTTAAATTGTATTTCACCCCATAGGACATCTCAAATATATTTTAGATATACCATGTTGTATTTCCTCTTATTCTAATAAAATTATGAAAATTATATGACATTTATATAAATTAATAGGAATTCAAAAAGTTATGTATCTTATTTAAAAAAATAAAAAATATAATATTAAAATTAAAAAAAATAATAATTAATTCATATTAAAATAATCAATCACACACACACACACACACACACACACACACACACTCACACACATATATATATATATATATTCAACATAATGACATTATAATCTATTTAAATAATAAAAGTTACTCAAGTAAAATTTTATGTATTTTGAAGAAAATTGATAATCTAAATATAATAATAAATATATAAAACTGTGTAATCAAAGACGCTGTTGTTGTATTTTAAATAATTTTCAGTGTGTTATGTGGTATCTATTATTTTTCTAATAAAGTCATATAACATTTATATAATTGATAAAAATTTTAAAAAATAATGTAACTAATTGCAAAGACACGAAAGGTCTAAAATAAAAATTAAAGAAAATATAATAGTTTAATTAAAATAAATTTATAGAAAACTGATTCTAAGTAGCACTCAATATGTAGTAAGAATTTTTTAAATTAAAAATTTTCAATATTTGAAAAAAATAGTTTTATAACTAGGTATCACCGCCATTTCATATCATATATCAAATACGTGCATGCATGTGATGCGGCTTTTGTTATGCCTCTAATAATACATGGCGAATAATTTTATCAATAAAAATAAATATTAATTTATGTAATATTAAAAATATGAATATTATATAAAAAAACAAGTTTTTAAAAATAGTATTTATATATGACTAATATCTGTGCAACGTATGGATACAAAAATAGAGCGAAAGGCCTGCGAGACCGTAGGTAGCCCACTCAAAAAATCCCTTTTTTTTAAGATTCCGATATTTTTCAGCTAAATTCTCTCCATAAGGACCATAACTGTCATCTTTTGACTTTTTCAATATGTTGTATATTAAAAAATGCATATGCGCGTATCACACCGTAATATTTATAGATGTATAACTGATAATATCAAGAGTCTAATTTAGATGAAATATTTTCTGAGCCCTCTTCTATGCAACATTTCATCACACTCAAATAAGATTAATAATAGAATAATTGCATATTATTCATCATTTTGAAATGGTTTGTAAATTAGCAAATTAATTTAAAACTCTTAAAAATCAACCTCTTTTAAAAATTTATGCTAAGAGTATATTTAATATTATATAAGTAGGACAAAATTTGAAACAAAAAAAAAATTTAAATATGATTTATGATTTTCATATTTATTTTTTTAAATATACTTATAAATATATATTTTAACTCAGGAACAAAACTCTTAGTAAGTTTAAAAACTAATTCGTTAACCGTTAAATTTTATATATCACATGATATAAAAAACTCTACACGTTAAATGACTCGATCTACACGTTCATGATAAGTCAAGTTCATTTTCTATAGTCTTTGAAGATTTATGTGGTTTTATCCTATTATTTTTAAATAAAAATAAAAAACATGTATTGGCCCCACAATTGTGATGAACTTCATCAGTAGCTGAAGCCGTGCTTTGGGCCTAAAAAATGCAAAAAAGATGAGAAAAAAAAAAACAAGGAAAAGAAAAGTCCAAATTTACCGCAATTGGATCTCTGCTGCTGCACGGAAATTCGTACCCGACAAAAACCCTCAATGGAAGGGCCCTCCAACTTGTTCGTATGGGCCCCTTCACAGTAAACACGGGCTGACGAGTTAGAAGCCGACCTTACATCTAAGGAATAAGCATGGATAGTTAGATTTTTTATCTCGTACTTTTACTAACGTCATCCATAAAAATATAAAAAATTTATTTTTTTTTTAAATTTTATAACGATAATATGAATTTTCGGATCTGACTATATCGAAAGGTTTGAACTTTTTGATTAATATAAATAAATTGGTACTATCCGTGAATTAATTTTTTAAACGGTCATACAAAAATAGATCAAATACGGATAGAATTTTTTCACGATAACTTTAAAGAAAGAAAAAAAATGTAGAAACCGCATTATTATTATTTACTGTAAACTTGCACTACCATCTGCTCCTAATTCCCTATTACAAATAAACTCTTTATTCAAAACTCATCTTTTAAAGTTCATTATTTTTTTCCATAATATTTATTTATGAATATTTTTAAAAAGAACTTTAAATACAAAGGATATAAATCACATAAATTTTTTTTTTTAAAAATATTTCTAAATTGATATTTTATAGTTCAAAACATTTTAGCAGGTTAGCTAGTTAATTTTTAAACTTGTTAAAATTTTGAATATAAATGTTATAAATTATATCTTTTTTAAATTAATTTTTTAAGTATTTATTATAATAGTAAAAATACTCATAGTATAAATTTTAAAATAGTGGCTGATTTGTAGAGTTTTGAAGTTATGAACTAATTTGTAAATATTTTCAAAATTAGGGACTAATTTGGCACTTGATAGATAGGGACTTAGAAATGTTTTTCATCTAAATTTGACTCTCAATATTGTCAGTTACACATCCAATTTGGCTCTCGAATTTCGTGTTATAAATAAACTTCTCGTTTAAAATAGTTCTTTTTTAAATTCCAATATATTATTTAGAAATATTTTTTAAAAAATTAATTATAAAAATTATAGATTACATCAAAATATTTTTTTTATATTAAAGTTTTTTTTAAAAAAAAAACTATCTTAATATAGGTGTTTCAAGACGCCACAGTTTTACTAGGTTAGTAGATTATTTTTAAATTTATTAAGATTTTGAAATCTCAAAATATTTATTTAGAAGTACTTTTAAAATATTTTTGAGTGCAAAAATTTTTGATCCCATCAAATTTTTTTATTTTTTATTCAAACATCCTTAAAAGAAATACTAATATAATAGTAAAATATATCTAATCTATCTCGAAATAATAACTGAGTTGTATGTGTTCTCGAAAGAATACTGATTTGTACGTGTTTTCGGAGGCTGAAGAAGGGGCTGATCTAACTTCCAAGTATGAGAACAAAGAGTGTGCTCAGCTTTTCTGTTAATTGATTCTGATACACTGACATCAAGAAAAGCTTGTTATGTAAGATTTATATCTCATATATTGAATTTCGCAAGTACTTTTTGTAAGTTACGTAAGATTTGTCTTCTATACAATCTCAGGAATATAACGCATACCATCGGTCCTCTATGGTTCGAGTAGGTAGAACTTTTTGGTTGATAGAATATGAATCGACAATATTTATGAGTTTATCTATCATGACAGTTATATAAAATGGACGGATTATTTGAGAATTTATTTTCTTAAAAAGTTTGAAACGAAAATGGCCCCAACACCAAGCCCAAACCACTTATGTCATATTTACGTGTATATGGGGCTTTAATAATGGTATCTATATATACACGTAAACATAGAGGGAAGTCCATATGTATTCTTTGGACAAATACATACAAGTAATTGAATCGTTGTGCTGAAAAAACAGGCTAAATTGGTTTTTCAAGTCGAGCAATGCCATAATTTTTTTTTTTAAAAAAAAGTGTCCATGAAAGGGTGCTCTTAGCTTTCTTTTTTTTGCCGAATAATAGTAAGTTTTGTTCGTTGTTTTGGCTGCTCTTTTTTTCTCCTTCTAGTGTATATAAATATGAAATATGAAAATTGAGGAGGAGGGAGAAGAATAGGGATACAGATCAGACTTCCACTAAAGTTATGTCAGTCAGATTCATTCATACTTATATCCCATGCCCGCTGCCATTCATTATCTAATTTCCCTGTCATCTCGAAAGTAGAGAGTTTTGTGCAAAAAGGCTCAAAAAAAATTTCAAGTAAGCCTTTACTTTTCTTAAAAATTTACAAATAGAAGATTTTTGGGAAGCAGAAGAATTTTTTATATTATTCCATGTAATTATTCTTAGAAATTAGGTCATCTTACTATTTGCGTAATAGCCGCAAACGGAGAGGCTACCGGCTACGTTAAGAGTTAATTTGAGAGATATAGGAGTAGAAGGATAGGATAGGAGTAAGTAGGAGTGCAGGAGACAATCATCCATCTTTTCGCTTGGATCTTTTTGCTTGTTCCTGTTCATTCAATGACCTTTTTGTTAGTGCACTGTGGATTTGTCAACTCTACATACAACCAAGGTATTGGATTCTAATTTTTGGTTAATAAAAAATTAGAAGGATGCTATCTATAAATTTATCAAATTGTGATATATGTTTTTATAGTAGTTTTTTGTTTTGAAGTTATTGTATAAAATGTGTGCTAGTAATTGTATATTCTTGAACGATTGTAATAGAACGTATCAGATTGTCATCCAAAGAGTCGGTACATACTCCCATATTTTTATAGGTGGTTGTGAAATTTTATGAAAATTTGAATAAACATATTTTATACAGAGCATAATAGATACAACTAGCCAGTCTTGAATAGATGTGACTGCACATTCTATTTATCCCTTCTTCTTTTTTTAATAAATAGTCTAGGTATTTTTTAAAAAAAGTTATAAGATAAAAGCTGTAGATTTGATGATATTTATAATTTTTTGTTATAAATTTTTTTAAAAAATACTTTTAAATAAATATTTTGATACTCCAAAATTTAATGGGTTTGAAACTGATTTTAAAACAGTTTTAAAACCCGCTTCTTACACGTTAAGTTTTGGAGTACTAAAATTAGAAGTATTTTTTTAAAAAAAATTGAACATAAAAAATATAGATTTTTTTAAAATTTATAACTTTTGTAGTATAATTTTTTTTAAAAAAATATTATTATAATTTTTTTTTTCTTTTTAAACCATGCACTCTGTGCATGGGATCGGAACTCATCAGCCTACCATCTTCGATAAGACGTTGCCTTCTACAATAAGGCAGCACACCTTGTCACTTATTGTAGTTTAGTAGCCATTTTGTTTTTTTTTCTTTTTTATAGAATTGTGAAAAAAAATTATATAAATAAGCTCTATTTTATGCGATTATTATAATATATAAATTATTATATGACACTCATTCTGATTTTACCGTTAGATCTATATTTGACTTTATACACTAAGATAACGTATTTATATTGAATTAAAAATTATGCATATTGCTTGATGCTTTTAAAGAAAAATTCACTCCCATGTATTCTATACAATTAAATTCTGCGGATGTCGAATTTTAAACCTGTGATTGTACGCATGTTATACGAACGCACAGCCAGCTAGGCCGTCCGACCCGGCGCTCTACCCATTTGTTTAGTTGCCACTTTCCACAAGAGCCAGCTAGGCCGTCCGACCCGGCGCTCTACCCATTTGTTTAGTTGCCACTTTCCACAAGGTCAGTAGCAAAGGGGACATGAGTAATTTGTGCTCCTCCAAAATTTATGTCTAAACTCATCTTCTACCTCAACACACTATTTTGTCAAATCATACTATCATCTATTCACTAACTACATCAACTTATAAATAAATTAAGAGATAAAATTAAAGGCGCATAAAATTTTTGTTTAGAAAAATTCTGCTTGATGATCTAATTGAAAATTTAAATATATTGTATATTTAAATATACATTTAATGTAACACGTTGTTCGTGTCTTTGTAAAATTCACATGACCAACATAAGACTCCCTTCACCACTGATATGTATAAAAGAAAAATTCACCTTTTAAACTATTCAATTAAGTCCTTGTTTAATCGTCAAAAAATATATTTGAAAACATTTAATCATAAAAACTGTAACTTATAGCCGAAAGGCGTATCTAATCTGAGAAGATCTACGAAATTGGAGACTTGGGGACCCAACCATGCAGGCCCAGCCCACGGATAGCACAGCTTGTGACCCATCAATTTTTCCGATCTTTTCAGCCTTTTTGTGCCAATAGAAGCTTCACAATTGTGATATTTGCATCTAGTAATATATATATATTATAATATATAAATTTAAGATATTAAATGAGAAATACATACAAAAAGTAGGATATAATAATTAAACAAAAAAAATTATCTTTCAGCCATCACTTCCAATTCCAAGTAAACAAAAGAACTATCTTTTAGCCTCTACTTCACAATCCCAAATAAACAGAGAAACTATACACGTGTCATTTTCTTTTAGATGGAAATCGCAGATCGTTAGACATGCATTCTACCATAATAGAAATATAAAAATTTCTTGAATGCGTTTGCGGAAGTGGATCGTTTGCTCCTACTCATGCTCATGTCTGATAATCAATGTAAGACCTGTAAAATTACTATAATGTTTTGTGTATTACCGGTCGATTGGATAATGGATTGGTCGACTAAAATTGAACGGCAAAGTTGAGGCCAAGGCTCTGTAAGGTATCGTTCGACCGAAACCTGAATAGTGGGTTAAGGTTGGATTTGTTTCCAACTTTTTTTGGACTCAAGTTTAGGCTGGGTCAAGCTGATTTTGGCCGTAGTTGGATCAGACTTAGGTCTGAGTTGTTTTTTATTTACTTGAGTTTGGAGTTGTCCCGGCTAGGTCCATTGTTGAAACTTTTGATTACATTATTTTTTTCTTAAAGATTTTTATGTAAAAGTTTTTCTTTTTTTTAAAACAAAATTTTGATAAGTAGGATCTTATTTTTTTTTTATAGAAAAAATTATAAAATCAATATATGTACAAATATTTTTAAATAATACAAACTAAAACTGCAATTTTCATTTGAACTACCATTTTGACAATTTTAGGTGGTTCAACTCAAAACCAAAACTGTTCGGTCTAAAATGGTTCAAGTCAAATATGGCTCAGGCCTAACCTAAGCCCAAAAGTGAGCTAGAAACGAGTCTAGACCCAACAACCGGATAATTTTCTATCGACCGATGCAATTTATCGGTTGACCGATGCACTACATAGCTCTCTGACACCGATTATTTTCAGTGAACATTGGTTGCATGAATTATTTCACGCGACAGCTAAAACCAGATTGGTTTGGTTTAGCATGGTCATTCATGCTTCGGTTCAGCTTCGGTTCGAGCCTAGTTTAAGCTTCGATTGGTGATTTGAGTTGCTGTGTGGAGCGTTTTGACACTGGGATTCTTGTGTGATGCCCTGCTTAGATTATCGATTGAGGCTGGACCCTCGAATGACTCTAATATCATTATCTGTCTGTAATGGTTCAATAGGTTTATTATTATTATTCTGATTTGATCATCATTGATTTAATAAGTTGTGATGGAGCTCGGACTTGGATTGCCACGTGTCGGAAGAACATAAAGGTTGGTACATACAGACAGAGAAGCCTAGGAAGGCGGATTCTGAGAAGCTTGCTGGCGGCCCGCGCAGGCCGGACCGCGGAAGAGAGCACGCGGCTATATTGGGAACGCACAATACCGATACCCACCTCGGGGTCTTCATATCCAAGGTCCATAACATGATCGGGAGACCTCGGCGAGACGCGCAGATCACTCCCGCGCGGATGTACCGGAGATCATGTCCTCCACGTCGCTGCCACACAAGCGCCCGTCATAAGAATTGGTCTTCCGCGGATGTAGTGGTCCACGTGGCGCAATGATAGCGCAGTTTAGCCGAAATACCAGCCGAGATCTGGGAATTCCTCAACCGCTATCTAGCTAGCTTGGTTTCTAGGGCGTCTATAAAAGGTCGTCTACGGCATTGTATTGCGGGTTGAATTCTGAATACTTGAGAGCACTTGTACTTGAGAAAATCTTGAGTTCAGTGAGATTGTAATTCGTGATCTCTTTTACTCTTAGTGCTCTCTCCGTTGGCATTACGTGATCACCCGTAATTTTACCTTGGCAACGAGGATTTGCACGTAAAATTCTCTGTGTTTTCTGTGTGATTTTCTCTTAATTCTTCTTAGCCATTATTACCTTCGAGGTCTAACTGTTTCGCTCGATTTCTAAATCGATCAAGCTGTTTGAATTATGTTTGGTGAGCATCATGATATGCAGTTGAGGCTGGAGCTCGGATAACCTAACCGACTCGTGAACCAGATTTGAGAACCTATGGAGCAACACCAATATCAGGATTCAATCCCACTTATTTAGAGGTATGTCCTGAAAATCTATACTAGTTATCTGAATAGATCAAATTTATGCTTAGCATAATTAATTGGATTCATTACAATGTGAAGTAATAATTGTCTGTACATACTAATGTAGATAAATGTTTAAATATTCAATTTAACACCTAACATTGATCAGACGCACTTGGGTCGTCCGGGAAGATTTTAAACTTCCGCTGCGCGAGTCTCCGCCGAGCGGCATGGGTCCCGGGTAATCTAATAATTAATTAACCCATATTTAGCAGTTAAGTCATTAATGGTGATAAGGCAACAGTGATGCCACTTAGTGAGTGGATTACTCCACCTTCAACTAAACAAACCTTTTGGTTAGCATGTAGAATATTCTGCATAGCCTTTGGCAATAGCCATATAATACCTATGAGAATATATAGGAACTAGGACATTAAATCCTAAATCTGACAAAATGTTTATCCACTAAGAGTTGATCATTATATAAGTGTTGCAAGCACTTCTACTCTAGCAATATTGGGCATCTTCATTTACACATCACATGACCATGAGGAGGCATCTAGTATTGGTTTTATTGTTCCTTGCAATTTTAGCAGCTATAAAGACAATAGAAAAAGACGATGACGACTCGCAGAAAAAGAAGCCCGACGAAGTAATGGAGAGCTATCAGCGTATCGGCCGCCCATTTCTGAAGAGCCCAAGCATTGCTAAAGGAAGTCGTACCGGTGGCGGTGCTTCCTGCGGTATAACTAAAAGTTGCAGGAAAAAATATAGCGAAGTTGTGACCGACGGCCACCACTCTGTTGATCTTCAAACTTGGTACCAACAAAACCCGCCAAAACCGGAAGTTTAAACGTGTGATACTGCTTGTTATTATACTATACAACACATTGCTATTTTTGTACCTGTACTGTTACATGTAGCAATACTGAGTGTGTTAAAATGTTGTATAATCTGTATTTAGCCCCCTTTTTTCTTCCTTCTGTTGCCATGAGGGCTAGTAACGGTTGCGTAAAAGTTGATTAGCTTCTGTAATATGTTATAGTGTACACGGTATGTAACGAACGTATATTGTAGCTAAAGCTTTTCTAGTTTCTTATCACTTGGTTGCGATGTGGGTGTCTGTGTGTGTGTATGAGGGGTTGAGGGGAGGATGGCATTTGAAAGTAATTTAGGGTCATTAGGTATAAATTTTACGGCAAGTAGAATTTTAAGAATAACTCGATTGTGTGCGAAAGCAGATCGTTGTGCTTGTGCTCACATCCGTCGATGCGACTCCGGCTAGATCCGGCGATGAGGAGATGGCTACCAGAATCATCCTCTTGGTCGACTCTCTAAGTTTCATGGCTCATATTCTCAAGTGGCTTAGTTTTTGGGTGTTCATCAAATGTATGTCTACCTTTGGTCCCTCATATACCTTAGTTGGATGCTTGAACATATCGGGCTTGACCCAAATACGCTGGTAATATTCATTGTCATAATCTAACTGAAAAGGATTTCCTTTTGTTGTTGTTGTTGTTGTTTTTTTTTTTTTTTTTTTTTAAAGGTTTTTGGTTTTTGGATGCTCATGGCATGCCTCAAGTAAGAAAGCCGATCGTGAAGGAAATAAACCTTCAAAGAATCTCCCACTTGCTATCAAACATGACTTGTGGCCCATATATAATTGTACTGCATTACGTTTAGATGCTCAATTGTTCAAGAATCATTACAAATGTTTATCCCCTTATATGTATAGATAGAACGTACTTGATAGAAAATAAGTAATAAGTTAATACATTGTAGCACATAATGTTATCATTCTAAATATGTATGTATAGCGGACTTTGAGAATTAAATATTGAATAGAATTCGTAAGTGTGAATTTTGTTAGAAGTGTACAACCACTTGTAGGGTCAACAAGCAAGGGCGGATCTAGTATAAAAGCAGGATAGCCAATTGACTAACCTGCTTTCGGGAGTAGGGGTAATATATATATATATATATATATATATATATATATATATATATATTATATATTATATATATAATATATATTATATATATATATATATATATACACACACGGTTATAAATATATACTAACTAAGTTAATAAATTTTGTTTTGAGAAGATGGAACACTGGTTAGAGGGCGCGGGAGGAGGGTAGAGGTCATGCGTTCGAGCCACGTGCAAGACAATGTCTTTTGATTTTTTTTAATTTTTTTAATTTTTTAATTTTTTTGTTCTTAAGCCTGCTGTTCTCTGCCCATTACAAAAACCTAACCCTAATCCTTTCGTTCGCGCATCTTCCCCTCCTCGCGCCGCGCGCGCCGCGCTTCCCCAAATCTTAATCTAATTTGTCTCCGCCGTAGTGCCGCCCTCCGGGCCTCCTCCCTCCGGGCCTCCCTTGATCATCAGTCAATCTAGGATTTACAGGTAATTTTTATTTTCGGTGAATTGTAACTGCGATATCAACATTGATTATCGTTTGAATCGCTTGCTCAAGAATTTGAATTTTCACTACCTTCAATTCTGACTATCCTACCGTGGATTTCTGGATCCATCGCTATCAACAAGGTGTCACACCATACAGTTAGCGATTAACGTTGAATATATGTCGATTGAAGATGCTGTAACAATTCTTCTAAGAAAAAGAAGATGATTGTAACAAACTGAAATATTTGTGGCTCGGATACCACAATAAAAAAAAACATATAGTATGTAGCAATATGTAAACGTATTTATATTATGTTTAAATGCTCAATCGCTCAAGTATTATTATAAATGTCGATCCTATTCATCTCATTAGAGACGGAGGAGGGTACATGATAGAAAATGATTAATTAGTTGATACATAGTAAATCTAATATTATCATACCAAATACTCCAATATTCGTTCGCGCATCTTCCCCTCCTCGCGCCGCGCGCGCCGCGCTTCCCCAAATCTTAATCTAATTTGTCTCCGCCGTAGTGCCGCCCTCCGGGCCTCCCTTGATCATCAGTCAATCTAGGATTTACAGGTAATTTTCATTTTCGGTGAATTGTAACTGCGATCTCAACATTGATTATCGTTTGAATCGCTTGCTCAAGAATTTGAATTTTCACTACCTTCAATTCTGACTATCCTACCGTGGATTTCTGGATCCACCACTATCAACAAGGTGTCACACCATACAGTTAGCGATTAACGTTGAATATATGTCGATTGAAGATGCTGTAACAATTCTTCTAAGAAAAAGAAGATGATTGTAACAAACTGAAATATTTGTGGCTCGGATACCACAATAAAAAAAAACATATAGTATGGAGCAATATGTAAACGTATTAATATTATGTTTAAATGCTCAATCAATCAAGTATTATTATAAATGTCGATCCTATTCATCTCATTAGAGACGGAGGAGGGTACATGATAGAAAATGATTAATTAGTTGATACATAGTAAATCTAATATTATCATACCAAATACTCCAATATTAGTGATGATAAGTAACAAGCGTGCAAAATAATCACGTTCTGTCAATGAGCTGCTACAATTGGATCCTGTATCAGTGTAAATGTCGTGCACCTCTCCAAGTTGAAATCTTTACTTGGCGGGTTATCGGCCGGAGGATTAATGCGAATGACTGCCTTATTGCAAAGGAATCGTAATCTCAGATTTATGGTGTGCCTTTTGTCGCCATCTCTATTATGTGGTCTCTTAAGTATAGTGCGCAACAAAAGGGTGTTTCATTTGATTCGGCCTCTTGTCTGCGTCTCTCTTTCAAACTAACAACTCCACATATTTGTATTAAAACAATGATTTCAAAACAAAAAAAAAACACAAATTTTAGTTTCACAACACTATTTTGCTTTATATGATATAACAATCATAAAACATGATACACAGCTAATGTAACTCATTCGAAATGTTTCACATCTAAAAATATGATACACAACTAATAGCGCCATAATATACTATTAACAATAGTATGCTAGCCGAGTTCGGCATTCTGGGAGTCAACTTTCATGGTAGCAGCACCTCTGCTGGGATCGCTAGCAGCGTCGGCAACTGTAAGCCCCTCGAGGCTGTATCTAGTGACGACGAGCTCTTCGTCTTAGAAGGGATTCCGTGTCGGATCGAGATGATACGAGGGCTGATGCCCAAGCTCATGAAAGACGACACTCATGCCTAAGTTTGTCGCCACCTACAGTAAAAGTTGCGGCATGGTGGTGAACAGCTTTTACGAGCTATAGCGTGAGTACATAGAGATGACCATGGAGCTTGGAGATTTGGCACACCGGGCTAGTGTCATTTTGTAACACAGACGGAGGCTTATAAGATCGTCTAAGGTGAAAATTAGGGGGAAATGTCTAATGAATATCTTCTCTCTTTTTTTTTTGAAATTATCGTGAAAAACTTCTATCCGTACGTCAAAAAAAAACTCCATACTACCATGGAAGGTGAAGCACTTTTGTGTGACAGTCGTAATAGATAAATTCACTTTTGTGTGGCCGTCGTAATAGATAAATTTACGGATGGTAACAATCTATTTTTCACCAATCGAGAAGTCCCAACCTTTTTATCTAGACAGACCCGAATGCCCATTATATCCTCCACAGAATACATAGAAGATAAATCCCCACACTCATGCACGTGGCGATTGTGGGATTCAAATATAAAACCTCCACTTTATGAGGTGAAAATTCTAACCATCCGCGGTACACATCCTAGGCGAATATCAAATTTTATATTGTCATTCTAAATAAACTCTTTTTTTTTTCAATAATAATTAAATTGAAAGAAAATATATATATTTGTACAATAATTTGAAAAAATTGAATACTAAAAAAAATTCTATATTCTTTACAAATGATGTTAAAAAATTATTAAAAATATTTCTAAAAATGTAATTTTTATATCTAAAGTTGTTGCTGGCTACAAAAATTTAGAAACTTCAAAATATATATTCAAAAACATTTTTATTTTTAATTTAATTTTTTAAAAAATAACTTTTTATATTTTGTCAGAGATTTTATAGAGCAGGAGCTCTTTCGACATGAGCCCATAAGCTAATGCAAACAAGTCAAACAATGTCTAGCTTGGCTGGAGGGACGCGGCTCCACTGATTCAAAATAATCAGGAAGCAACGAAACGGACGGCCGAGATCAGCCGATCCAAAAAAATACATCTCGAGATCTTGTATGGAAGTTCCGTCGACTTATTAAAATATTTTTAAATATTTTTTGGAAAAAAATTGAGTTGTAGATTTTGATGAGATCAACAAATTTGTAGTTGAAATTTTTTTCAAAAAATGTCAAAAAATATACCGTAATGATGATCAAAACTTTGTTGTTCTAAATTCTTTTCAAAAATACTTAAAAATATATTAAATAAGTCGACGAAAATTTTATACAAAATTTCGATCTGTATTTTTTGGATCGACCGATCTCGGCCGTCCATTTCCTACACCACGGTTTGGCCGAATCAGGCGAGCCGCTTCCTGGCTGGAGACGCAAGGTTCAGTTCTGTCTATTTGTTTCGGTAGTCTCGGCAAGTTCTCGGAGAAGCGAGTGAAAGAAATGGAGCATGCAATCGAAGCTTCAGGGTACCCTTTTCAGTGGGTGTTAATATTTCGACGGCGGAGATTCTACCATAGGGGTTTAAGGAAAGAGTCTCTACCGGAGTCGATGCCAAGTTCGCCGTCGATGTGCTGAGGATCGGAGTCGATGTTGGGATGAAAGTGTGCGGTACGAGTACAGAGGAAATTAAGAGTGCTGGTGAAGAATGAAAACATAACGGCGGCGGTGGAGGCGGTGATGGACGGAGGGGAGGAGGCTGGCAAGAGAAGAAGAAGAGTGAATGAGTTCTCGGAGATGGCGCGGAGAGCTGTGGAAGGAAGGAGGAGGTTCATCGTACAAAGATTTTGAACTCGCACAGGTTGATACATGAGCTGCTTGTTGAAAAGAACAAATATCAACGGGCTTCAAAAGTATATATGTATGAGTAGAACCATATTCTAAAATTATTTTTATTTAAATAAAAAATTGTTTAGTGAAATGTACGGCACATCTTCACATTCAATGTATAGTAAAATTAAGGAGCTATACCACGTAGCATCTTCAAAATAAGCTAAATAAAATTACTTCAATCTTTCCTTCGAATAAACTTACATGATAAGTTTTTCACTTCCATTTAAAATTAATACTACTATAAAGGAATAATTAAACTAAACTTATAGGTATATAAATGGAATTGTATTTGATTTGAATATGTATATATGTGGTAAGTAATAAAATTTTTTTAGTATGAATAAGTATTAATAAACATATGCGTATTTTTACGTATTTTAATCCAAACTAGAAGTGTTAGCATTGCGGCCTTTACGAATAAAGTGAATCTAGTTGGGCTAAGTTCGGTTATGTTCATGTAAGATCTCATGATCTCTGACGAATGGACATCCAAAACACTTCTATCCGTGGTCGCATGGCGGTTACTTAGCTGATTGAATCTTTGCAGATTTCGCCAATTGAGCGGGCTCCACTTGACTACGGTACCTCGGTCATAAGGCGAATTTAGTTGTGGGTATAGTCTGAGGTGGGCCTCGGATACTCTCTCGAGTTCGAATCGAGATGGATCTTGGTTCATTTTTTTTGTGGAATTATCTCCATATCTAGCTGTCACATGGTAGTTCAAAATTCATGCTATATAGATTATTAAAAACACCAAGACTTAGTTCAAACAGCAGTGAAAATAATCAGCAAGTCAGGGGATAAATTTGGATTATTTATTTCTCAAATATCTTTTCTCCCAGACAAAAGCCTCTCTTCATTGATCCTCTCAAAATACAACATTAAATAATTTATTTAATTATGTGTTCATTTTATTACATGTAATAATCTCATAAAACAGTTTTTGGAAGAACTTCAATCTGTATCTTCCATATGAATTGTTTGATTAGTCTGGTGAAAAAGTATAAAAAAAAGCCAAAAGTAAGTGACCATCCAGTATTATACATGACAGCAGCCTGTTTCTTATGAGAACAAGTCCAACGTCTAAATTCTAGCGAGGACTGGTTTGCAGGGAGTGTCGATTCCGTTTCGTTTTCGATTGAGAGATACAATAAATATTAAATTTGGCGCAAACGAACAAAAAAAGGTAGAAATATGAAACCTTTTTACGTCCACTTCAATCTATAACCTTTTTATGTAGTAGAAAATAAAAAATAGAAGACCTCCACAAGTTAGTATGAGGTTTGGAAAATTGGATTCGGTGTTTTTGAAGTTCTTTATGATTATAATTATGATCTTTTTTTGACATATTATTTAATATTTGTTCGAAAATTTTTTAATTACACGGTTATAGATCATATCAAAATCTACAATTTTTTTATTCAATTTTTTTAAAAAATACTTAAAAATAGAACAAATAAGTGAACAAAAAATTTTATATAATATTTCGTAATCTATACTTATTGGCAAAAATTTTATAAATAGTTTTAAAGAAGATACAAATAAAAAAAATAATATAAGCATAATTTTATTATTAAAAAATAATTTATAAAATACTTCAAAAAATATATTTTTAGATTTTAAAATTATAGTATTATTCTTAAAGTTTGGAGTATCAAAATATTTTTTAAATATATTTTGTAAAAAAGAAATTTGAATAAAAAATAATATTTTTAATCTATAATTTTGCATTAAAATTTAATAAAAAAAAATTTAAGTAAGTATTTCGGAATGTTAAAATTATGGGTTACAAATAAGGAGTTTAGTTGTAACGCATATATAAATAAGGAGTTTATTTGTAACACTTACATGTAAGTTCCTAGAATAATTTTTATATTTTCAATAAATAAATTAAGTGGTTTATTATATTTACATTTATTTTTTTATCTGAATATTTCTTTCGATACTTAAAAAATTCTATAATTAGAAAAAACTTTAGAGCTTCAAAATATTTTGAACTATTTTTTAAAAGAAAAAATTTCAATATCGAAGTTATTGAATGCATTCAAATTTAATTTTTTTATATTCAATTATTTAAATATACTTATATATAATAATTTAATTTAATTTAATAAAATTTTAAAAAAATATTATTTTAAAGGACGGTAAAGAAACAAAAACTAATATCTAATTTAGTCAGAGTAGCCCACCAAATTGACATTGTACTACGGGCGCGTTTTTTTTCAGGCCCTAGATGGACAAATATGGGCTGAATCAGTCCTATGGTTTACACTATTCCATTTTTATCCCTCTTCGATTTATGTGCAATACCGTTTTGACTACTATAACAGTATTTTTTGGAAAAACTTTCAATATGAAAGTTGAAGATTTTGATGAGATTTACAACTTTTATGTTCAATATTTTTTCTTAAAATATTTCTAAATAGATGTTTTGAGACTTCAAAATTTCAGCGGGTTAACAGGTCGGTTCCAAAACCCGTTAACTTTTCGGAGTCTCAAAATGCCTACTTAAAAGTATTTTTTGAAAAAATATTAAATATAAAAGTTGTAGATCTTATTAAAATCTACAATTTTTATGTTGAAAGGTTTTTCAAAAAAATAGTAATACAGTAGTCAAAACGGAATGACACGAATTACGAGAGAGGGGTCAAAAATAAAAAAAAATGCAAAGTAGAGGGGCTGAAACGGTAGAACTTTTAAAGGAGGGGCTAACCGATCATTATTCCTTGTACTATTTTATCTTTGATTTTAAAAATAGGAAAAGCTTCGTAAATTATAAGCTGTCTTTTTAGTTAAGCTGAGAAAGCATTATTCAAAATTTTATCTTTTTATGTGATATTAATAATTCTACAAGCTGAAGAACCTTTTTTGCTTGTAGTTAAAAGTTATGGTAAGGGCAAATTTATACGGTAAATTTCTGATGGTTGACGGCTTTTTTTTAGATAATGAGGTAAAAAATTTTTAATACACCAACTTTTGATGTTATTAGATATATCATTTTCTATCACAAATTATTAGCCCGTATTAGATTGGAGCTGCGGTCAAAAAGTAAAATATCGATATGATGTACGCACCGAACCAAATATAAAATACTGATATCATGTTCCGTCTATTCGTGAGATCTATTAGCATAAAACAAGCTTATTTATTTTTTAAAAAAAGGACAAAGCAGCGCCCGTTGCTTCCGCCTCAACGGCTATATCCGCGGAACCACCTTCAAATTTTCACCATCTTTTCTTCTCTCTCTCTATCCTCTCATTTATAAGAAAAACAATGGCGAACAAACCACCACCAACAACCACGATCAAAACAATGAAGGTTCTAGCGCCACTCCCCCGCCTTCTCCTCCTGACCTTCTTCTCCATCACCTCAGTCGCCGCAGCCGGCTCGTCGATCGGCATATGCTACGGCCGCGTTGCAGACAACCTTCCTTCCCCTTCCACCGTCGTCAACCTCCTCAAGTCAAACGCTATCGTCAAAGTCAGACTCTTCAACCCTGATCCCTCCACTCTTTCTGCATTCAAAGGCACCGGCGTCGAGCTCATGATCGGCGTGCCCAACGAGAACCTCACATTCCTAGACGTCGGCGGCCCTAGCGCCGCCTCCGCGTGGCTCCAATCCAACATTTTCGCCTACGTTCCCGCCCAACAGGTGAGTTATTATCATATTAATGCATAGATTATTCATTACAAAACATAGAAAGATCACCATGACGTGATTATATTCAAATAAAAGTTATTATTATATATTTTTATTTGTTTTGAAGTTGTGAATACAAGATTGCTTTATTAACCATGAGAAATGACACTGACTTGTGGTTTTCATCCAAAAATAGATACGTTATCTCGCCGTAGGCAACGAGGTGCTTCTACAGGACTCGTTCTACGCACCGCACATCGTGCCGGCGCTTCACAACCTTTACCAGGCTCTGCAGAATCTCGGTCTCGCCGGTGCAATAAAACTCTCGACCTCCCACGCTGCGACAGTTGTGCAGAACTCGAACCCGCCCTCCGCCGCCATCTTTGACGGCACCGTCCTACCCGTCATGCAGCCTCTGCTGCAGTTCTTGGCGGACACCGGCTCGCCATTCATGGTGAACCTCTACCCGTACTTCAGCTACGCCGGCGACCCTGTCAACGTGCCGCTGCCCTACACTTTGTCCCGCCGGCGGGCAGGGCGTCGTGCCTGTGCAAGATGGCGGTATTACGTATACCGGGATGTTCGAGGCGGCGGTGGATGGGTTCGTGGCGGCAATGGAGAAGGAAGGGTTTGGGAACATTCCGGTGTTGGTGACGGAGACAGGGTGGCCGACCGCTGGAGGGCCAGGGGCGGCGCCGGTGAACGCCGAATTGTATAACAGGAAGATTGTTGAGAGGGTGGCGGAAGGCGGTGGCACGCCGCGGCGGCCGGACGTGCCGTTGGAGGTGTTTCTGTTTGGACTGTTTGATGAGAATCAGAAGCCCGGAGCGGAGTATGAGAAGCATTTTGGAATATTCAAGCTGGATGGAAGCAAGGCCTACAATATCAACTTTGCTTAGTTATATCTGTAAATATAGCGTCGTTGTATGTTATCTTTGCTGAGCATTCTTTTTTTTTTTTTTTTTTTAAATATTTCCATTGCCTGCTTTGAGGAAACAAGATCTTCTATTCACAAATATTTTGGTAAATTCTTTTAAAATTCAGTTTTTTTTTTTCAAGCTACCATAACTGCTAGGGCACTAAGCATATCTGTATTCTATATAGGAATTGCAAAGATTGCATTTTTGTCATCTAAGGACAAGGATTCTTTTTTTTTTTTTTTTGGTCTATGACCGTCCAGTTCGGCTTTTATATCTACATCTCGACTGGGATATGGACAAGGATTCTTTAGATCATGAACAAGGATTAATGATCTAACAGACTATTAAAGGGTATGGATGGGTCCGTCTGATAAACAGTTAAAGACTGGATAAGTACGGCTCACGAAGTATGTACTCGATTATATCAGGTGAATTACCCTACCTATTGGTAGTAAATATTTTATATTGAAATACTGCAGCAAGCTGTCTTAAAATTGTGGCTTGTTATGTTCATATTTTTACGAGGTTACAATACTACCATTTTATATAATTTATCTCGTTAGCTCAAAAAAAAAAACAAAAAAGTTAAAAACAGCAGAAAATAGTTAGGGTGGCACAAGGAGATGCAAGAAAAAGATAATGGAAAAGAGGGAAAGAACACTCTACAACGTCTGAAGCTGGTCACCGTGTGCCACAAGCACCCATCCCAAGGTCATCCAAAAAATAGAAAATCGAGGTACAGGTCTTCAGATCGGACTAGTTCACAATGAATTTTTATTTTTATTTTTTTATTTTTTTTAAATAACGAGGCGAAACCTCTCCTGAATCTCCGCTAACTTACGAACCATAATTTTTTACGCATACCTGTAGTATCATTTTGGACCCAGATGTGCGCAGAAGAATAAAACTCCGAACTGTCATCCACCTCCAGACCAGACATGGAGTACTAGAAGTTACCCCGCCATCAGCTTCTCCACAACCGCTGTAAACTCACAGCCGCTGGCACATCCGCGTTTCAGCCACCCCGAGGGATAGAACCCTAGCGCTCTCTTCCAGAGGCGAGCGCTCCGGTCGGAAAGCGAGCGCCCCGGTCGGAAAGCGAGCGCCCCGGTCGGAAAGCGAGCGCCCCGGCCGATCCGCCCCAGAGTGGAATGAATCGTTACTAAGCAACTTTTCATTGTTCTAGGAACAAAAAACTCCATCAAGCTCTGATAAAACACACTTCATAGGTAAAATTGAACAACAAATGAAACTACTGACATTGACATTCAAAAAGAAATTAAAAATTGGTTCCCAGACATCTTTAGAAAGGGAAATCAAACACTAGTTGACTGCACTACTCATAATATCAACTGGACTGCTGCATATATTTTCCGTGCTAAAATTAGGATCGGGGTTTCTCTTTCTTCTCCTTGAAGAGTGCCAGAAGAGACACTCCTGAAACCTTCACAACCTTGAATCTGACTCCAGGAATATCTCCAACAGCATGACCTTTACGTCCAAATCCAGCAATCAAAACTTCATCCTATTGATGACAAAAAAAAAGAAACATGAGTCCCCACTTACTAGTAAGACGATGAACGTGGGCTATTTCGTCAAAACCAAAAAGATAATCAGAAGCATTTAAAGAGGAGGATCTTACATTTTCTTCGATATAGTTTAAGCAACCATCATTGGGAACGAAAGCTGCAATTTTCTTTCCATTTTTAATCAGTTGAACTCTTGCGCACTTACGGATAGCAGAGTTAGGCTGCTTGGCTTCAATACCACTGGAATGGGAAATAACATCAGTAACATGGATAAGTATTTTTTTTAAAAAAAAGAGAGAAAATTATAATCCTCTATAATGCTTACATTTTCTCCAGGACGATACCCTTTGCATGGGAAGAACCTGCAAAAGGTTTCTTCCACTCATTGCCAAGATGGCTTTTCTTGTAGGCCTTATCGGCCCATCTCTGGCTCCTCCTATGTGTCTTGAGCTTGCGCCCAGCTCCCATACCACGGGTCTTCCTGTTAAGAGAAACAACTTAATATATATATTTTGGTCCAAGATATAAATCAGCTAATTCATAATTGGCTAATTCTTAAGAGTTAGCATGCAATAAGGTAAGAGAATAAATGATCAAAAGATATATTGAAAGGAAAATGCTAACGAGCCCGACCCATTAACCCGATTATTCGCCCGAACGCGTGGAAACGCGTTACCACATGTGGAGAAAATTATCCACGTGGGGAAACGCGTTTCCCACGCGCTCGGGCAAATAATCGGGTTAATGGGTCGGGCTCTGCAGCATTACCCATATTGAAAACCGAAATGTCTGCAATAAAGAAATAGAGGCATAACCAATGCGTGATCCCATTGAATATCAGCTAAAGCTGTATATAGAATAAACAAAGTTATATGGTCACTTTCAAGAAACATCAATATGATGCATCAAATTCATTAGGAATGAATCTTCTATTATGAAACTAGGATCGCCATCAGATGAAACTCGGATCACCATCAGCATTGAACAGTGCTAAAAGTAGTCTCCTCAAGATGCTGCGTACTAGCAACAACCATGGGGTCTAAAGAGAATGATTTCCGAAGCGAGAGCAGATAACATCAAATTATGCAATGAACAAATGAAACGTACAAAAAAAATCGAGTGCACGATTTTGCAAACCACTGCACAACATATACATCACCACATTTTCATGTGCTAAAATAGCCTTTATAAAGAAGGATAGTTATTAAATTGATAAATCTGTAATAAAAAAGACACATCGGAATCAGGAATAAATAATAAGCCACCTCTGTACTTATATGAGACACCAAAGACAAGACTACTCACTCATCAACGTTGATTAGTGCAGATAATAAGAAGCATAACTACAGAACTACTGCGGCTTATTGTCACTATTATTGTTTCAGTTTAATTGGTCCCATCGCACAAACAAAACCAGCTTAATGCATCTTACTAAGACCATCATAAGAATTACCAAACAATATCAACCTCTAATTAGTGAAAATGTATGACCCGCGACACATCCATAGCTGCTACATTACATCGTAGATTATATTTATTGACAGTTGTTATCAAAGAACATGACATCTATAGATGCTTATGAACATAATATAAACAAACAGTTCCACACAAAGCTAAAGCTAGATTTACAGAAACTTAATCTCGGAAGATGTTGAAACTCATTAAAAAATAAATACCATAATATCAAAGATCAAAACTTCAGGACTCACCCCATTTTCGATCGGCCGCTACTACTCTGCTCCTCTCTCTGAAGCTAGTTAAAACGAAGAGATTGCGAAAGAAGATGGCGCTCGGCTGCAGGAGAGAGTTAGACACGGAAACCCTAATACCTTTCATAACGTGGTATTAGGGTTGATTTGAAATAAGCCCAGCCCATCCAAGAAGTCCAAAAGCGTTAGGCCCTTTTTTTATTCAATGGCATTTGAAATGTCTGCATTTTTCGTATTTAACAAATTGGAATGAGGGTGAAACACAAAAAAACAAACCAAGAAAAACAAAAATAGGACTAAGAACATTTACAATATGCTATTTCTCATTTTTTGAGTTTTACAAGAGAAAATCATGCTCATAATCGGTCTATTTGTACAACCGTCACATAAACCTTCGTATGGCGCTCATTTTGGTTCCACTGTCGGATCTTCGCACTCGATTCAAGTGTGCTAGCAATGCTCATATATCGGACATGAGATTGTGTATCCTTTCTTAACGTTTGGATCTTCAACAGACATCTACCGGTCTGCATCCCGCCAAATTAAATTTTGCTAGTAACATGATTCAAACGCGCAATCAGATACTTGCATAAGCGAGTGCCCAATCACCCGACCTTCTCTCACAGGGCAAAACTAATATATGGTGGTAGCTTGACTAATATCTTTACAAAATTAATATACCGTGATAGTTTGATTAATACCTATCCAAATCTAATATTGGGTTCATTTATAACTGATCACATTTATTGCTTGATATTTTAGTGATTTTTACTATCTTAGCGACCCCCCCCCCCCCCCCCCCCCCCCCAAAAAAAAAAAAAGAAGAATATATGTTAGTCGACCCAGTTTAGTTTTATTTGGCTGTTATCGATTTTTTTTTGGAACTTTTAAGTTTGTGATTTCTTTTATGTAATACTAGATCTACTACATATTGGTTCATCGAAATTACCTCTTAATTATTATTTTACTAAGTTCTAAGCAGAAAAAACACTTGATATTGAGCATTATATATAATATCAAAACTAGTCCAAAAGTTAGATCCATAATTCAGTCTACGCGCATGATTTATTATTTTTCATCCGAAATTTGTTTTTTTCTTTGAACTCCGGATAAAACTTCGTTCTCTGCTAGAAAAAGGAAAAAAAAAAAATTTACGATATTGAACCAAACAAAGTGCATAATCAACAAACAAATTATCTTTTCAATATTCGCGTGAATTTTTGGACGTTGATTCGTCGGTGGTTTAGCAACAGAGTTTTAAACTAAATATGATCTTAAGTTCCAACATCCGTAACAGCGAATTACAATGTATTTAGCGAAATATATGATTTTTATATCCCAATCATAAATAAGAGGAAAAACTGATTATCCTCTCCTTTGTAGTACCTGTCATGATACCTTTTTGATGTTTCGTACACTAATATAGTAAAAAAAAAAAAAAAAAAAAAAAAAAAAAAAAAAAAAAAAAAAAAAAAAAAAAAAACAAAATCTATACAGTAAATGAAAGAAAAAAAAAAAAAAACAGTTGCAAAGAGTCAAATATCAAATAATGATGATATTAACTAATAACAGGTCAACATTGTCGCAGATTTGGAAAGTAGTAAAATTTTGATAATACTAGTTTCTGATCATCACTGGCAGAAATCATAGAGAGCACAATGAAAGTAGTAGATTGAGATGGATAATCAAGACTTAATATCAACCAAAGCAGTCTCCGGCCGGGGTGTCCTTGTTCAATATTTAAAAGAAAAAAAAACATCATAAATAACAAAGAAATAAGTTCTTGCTACAATTTGATCAAGCAATCATCCAAGAATATTATACATACTCAAGAGGAGCTCATTCGAAAGAGGCTTCTAAACAATTTGTAAAATGTCACTTCTGAGCTGAGAAGTCTCAATACGGAGCATTGGCCATTCACTGCTTACACGTAATCTCGTGCTCTCCGACTCCTCCGACCAAGAAATCACTGCAAAGCTGAACTGTAAGCTGAGCATGAAATATACATGTCATGTCCAAAGAGTAGATCGATAATTAATACTTCCGGTAACTGTCTCAAGTTAATAGAGGCATGAAAGACCGGCAATCACGAAGACCCCCCTGTCTTGCGCCCCCAGTACGAGCGGCTCAGGCGTTTGCCTAACGAAGCGAACGTCCCGAGTTCGACTCCAGGACGTCCCTTAAAAGGGGTGTAGGAGTCGAAGACCCCCCTTACTTCGTGGGGAGTAGAATGGGCCCTGGTTTGAGGTCCCTTCGGGGGCGTGCACCAGGGTCTGCCCTACCTGTAAGGATGGGACCCCTCGATTGGTAGATCAGGGATAGGTGCCACCCGTGGGTTTACCTGTTACGACAGTCGCTCAAAGAGAGCCGGTTACGGGCAGGATTTCTCCATGCTAATCTCGAAAAAAACAAAGAAAAAAAAAAGAAAGACCGGCAATCACAATAATGAAACAACTTAAAATTGTTATTCATTAGAATAGAACCTCCACTTAGTAACCAAGGAATAGCAGTTTGAAAAATCTTGGTAAATTAGTAGCGGAAAAAATTATATTGCAGAAGAAACATTAAAGTAAAACAATCATAAAAGACATTCCGAACTTAAGTAGACCATCCTATCGTTCTTTACTCCCATGCACTGTTGTTTTTAGTTTTGGTATCCCCATGTAATGGAAGTCTTCCTTAACTAGGGAGTTTTCTATTGCGTATTCCCTTCTTCCAAGTTATAGCTGCCTCTTGCGGAGCACTATCAACCCACCAGGTTAGCTCGACTAAACTCTTTGGAGTTCAAGTAAAGTTCTTACAGAGTTACTGAAAAATGAGCTTGAACCTCCAGAAAAAACTGCATTCTTGGAAGAAAAACAATGCATACAGGGAGTAGAAAAAGCCAGTGTTTTGATTTTCTCGATTTATTAAAGTTCATTTACCGTCATTTTTGTTATTAGTTTTTACGTTTTATCAAAATGTGAACTAAACAGCTGAAATTTTCTGTTCAAGCTTTTAAAAAGACAATCTTAAAAAACAAAACAATAACCAGATGATGTAAAAAAAAAAAAAGCCCCAAGTCTTATTGGTTCATTGTTTCAAAAGCTCTAATTGATTTTTCTTTACCAATTACTCTTCGACTTAGGGAGGCTTGAACAAGAGAGACTCGAACAAGAGAGACTCGGAGAGTTTCTCTCCACCAACGGCTAAGATACCATGGCATGGGTTCAATGAGCCAAACAATGCAACCATAGTCGACAATCTTGGGTCACTCTGACCAAGTGAGATACAAGCGACTAGCTGATAATTTCCACCACCTGGACTGCAAGGGGACGTATCAACATTTGTGGACACTCGCGACACATGCAAAAATAAGAGCATTGTGGTAGGCGGGATTGCTTCAGCCTCTGCTAATTCCCGAGAAGCTTTGGGCTGACGTATCGATGGACTTCATCGGGGTCTACCAGGTGGGGAGGATAACAACGACTCGGTGTCACAATTAAGTATATGCACTGTTCCCTGTAACACCCATATTCTGTGGAGGACTCACCACTGAATTCGTCCAACATTGCATACCACGATCCATTGTAAGTTCTAGGATTAATGTATTTTTTAAGTGGGATGTGATAGGAGTAACCAAGAAAGAGCGATGAAAAAATTCGACCTATCATCCACAAATGTGGGCAATTCTAAGTAATTAACCAACGTATGGAGACATATATAATTATCTATGATGCTTTCTCAGAGAAACAAAACAAGAAAGAATCCCAAGCATGTGACACGTTTTATGCACCATTACAGCCGTATTACCAAAGCATAGTCAGCCACCACCAAATTGAGATTAGACCATAAATATTTTAGTACGGTCTTCATACAACGAACAAATTGGTCTAGTAGCTTATGAATTGGGGTCAGTCTATCTAGGCGCTGCTGTAACCAGCTTAAGATTTAATGTAATTTATATTCCTTTTTATTAGTTTCCTTTGACGAGTTCGTAGGGTAGCACTTGTAGCACTATGAATATTCATGTATTGCACAACATTTACTACCATTGAGAATTGAGTTAATTAATTGTATTTCCTTTGACAGATGAAGTTGTGTCTCACTCGTATTTTTTGCAAAATCGTCTTTATTCTGATTAAGTCTCCTTAGGCAAATTTGTTTAAATAACTAAACACATTATAGAAACAATTAAGCTTTGAAGTCTTTCTTTCTTCAAAAAACCGTAGCCTTTTCCTATAAGGTTAATCCAAAAGAAGAAATATTTAATATAATGACTGCGTAGTCTAGTGCATACCTTGGACGCCACTAAGCTGCTCAAACTCTACTTGATGTACTTACAAACCCAAATTTTTTCTTCTCCGCAGGCTTTAATATTTGGAAGGAACACATCAAACTTTCATCTACACTCATCATGGCCCCGGCATTATCAAATTCACCGCAATAATTTGGTGCCGAAAATATCGTTACAAGTTGCCTGTCGGCAAAAAACTCGTATCCATCCTCCACCACCTACTAAATACATGTCAGGAAAAAATAGTATAGTATTCTACTGATTATAAACAGCCAAGGATCAAGAAAAACCTGGTGAGCTCGACAAATGAGATCGAGATCGTGCTGCTGAAGGAATTCTGATACCTTATCAGCCCCGAAAGTATATGAGACGCCCCTATCATTCATTCCCCACCCTTGGACGTCTTTACTTGGATCCGACCAAAGAAGATCACAAAGTAATCCGGCATCCGGAACATCAGTTGGCCGCGGCAAATTCCTTATCTGATCCAGATTACTTAGTTCCGGAGAGAGACCCCCGTGCATGCAAAGGATCTTCTCGTCGATCAAGGCCGCCACAGGAAGGCAGTTGAAGCAGTCCGAGAAGACCTTCCAGAGCCTCACATTGAATCGACGTTTGCATTCGTCATAAAATCCATATATACGATTTATGGATGCACATTCATGATTTCCTCTCAACACAAAAAAGTTCTCCGGATATTTAATCTTGTATGCCAAAAGAAGGCATATTGTTTCGAGGCTCTGCTTACCTCGATCAACATAATCTCCTAAGAAAAGATAATTAGCTTCAGGTGGAAATCCACCATACTCGAACAGCCTTAGAAGATCAGCGTACTGGCCATGGATGTCACCTGGGTAGGAAGTAAAATTAGATAAGAGATCACAAGCCATCATTAAGACAAATACAGGGCAGAGTAATCATCATTCTAAATTTGAGGAAACTTTCAAAACATATGTTACACAGTCCCTTTTTTTTGAAGATTCTATCACAAATATCAAAGTGATGCCAGAATTCATGAGTTCCAGAACAAGTACTTAAAAAGATGCTTCACAGTGAAACATAGATGCATAATCACTTATAAACGTGGTATTGAACCTGGTCTTTGAATAGTTACTGCTTGTACTTTTGAGAAATATAAGGATCACAAGTGACCAAACTTCCCAAAGTAATAAAGAATACAACTTTCTGGAATTAGATTCTTCATTTGACCAGAATGCCTACGTTTTAGCATACATATCTGGAAATTTAGGATGCTTCACAGTTCAAACAAAAATTTCGAAGGAGATCCAATAACCCAAGGTTTTCTGAGCCGAGCCGAGCCGAGTTTCGGTAAACTCAGATCCCGGCACGTGCCGACCGTGCCGATATATATTTATTTGTTATTTTTTAAAAAATAAAAAATCAATTTAAAAATTCAAATATAAGACTTTTTAACACGTGCCGTGCCGGTTTGCGTCGTGCCGACAACTGCTGGAACATGCATGTGCCGTCCGGCACAGGCTGTGCCGACCGGGACCGCAAACCATGCAATAACCTAAACTGCCAAGGCCTCTGCATGAAATTATAAAAGATCTATGCATATGGAAAACGGCAATCTTTTATAATCTATCTTGTTGCTGGGTAGTCAAAGTAATCTTTGGACCATAATGATATTCAATGAATGCAAACGATAGATTAACTAAACACATAGCTTGTTTAGCAAACTGATTTCAGTCAGATTACTATTTGCAAGAAGCACGAGATGAAGAGTTATCCTTGCCAATATTTGACCTAAAATATCATTGAAGACAGGACGACAGATCTAATTGCATGCTCCACCACCTACAGTTGTGATCTCTTATGCTCACTTATTATAATAATTCCGGATTAAGGCTAAGCAGACTAAAGTAGCAATATTACATTTTTTTTTTAAAGAAAAAAAAAAAGAACTCTTTTTCATCCCTATAATTACTTCGAATGCAGAAGCTTCCTAAGCATAGAAGAAACCACACAGCTCCTACTTGCTATAACTCAATTTCCGAACAGCAAAAGAAAGATCTGGTTAACAAGCCTTAAAGAGCATCGATATTTATACATAAGCCCTATGTATAGAATCAAGACTTATCCACAGCTATAGGCCAATGTACAGAGCCACAAGAACTCCCTTTAGCAAAAAATGTCAAAATCAACTCATGTTAACACAACCAAATCAACCTTTTGCGTAAGAAATTATGGGAAAAAAAAAAAAAAAAAAGTCCCAACACTTCTTACTCAATTCACCTAAACAACTCACTAGCCTAGAATATCACAGAACACCTACTTTACCATCATGAAAGCAACTTGCAGGAGGACCGACGTACTCTCAGAAGTCAAGTCAAATAGTCAACCCTTTACCAAATGTAAAAATCAAATCTTCACCATGAAATTCCAGACAAAATCCGTGTAGTTTTCCAAGCACCGGTAAAACTTCCGTAAAGTATACTGCTTTTACTTATATTCAGACATTGAAGAAGCAACAAATTGTACTTTTTTAATCTCACCACAAACTAACATAACCTCATTATTACCAATTCCCTATGAACAATTCCGTTAGTCCTCAAGAACAAACTTTTCGAACAGAAGTCTCCTCATCAGATCAAAATCAGATTCTTTTAATATAGATAGCTCACCGAAACCGCCGGTGGAATCAAGAAAAACACAATTTTCGAAAGAGCAAGAAGCTATCAGGAGCAGAGAGCCGACCGCAGATCTTGATGGGAGCCTCGAGCTCGAGGAGATTAGGTTGTCGCAAGAAGATATCTTTAGACGCGGTGCAGAGCTGGCGGATCTCCGCCTCAGAGAGCTGCACTTGCTTCCCCGGCCGCGTATTCCTCACCTCCAGCAGCCGCCGTATGATATCATCCAACAATTCCACCTCCATCTTCCGCCGCCGCCGCCACTAATTAAACGGTCCCTCGAAGTTTAGTTTGAAACTCAGAGATTAAAGCAGAGAGATTCTCGATCATTCCCTTCCCCTCTCTCTCTCTTATCCTTCTCGTCTGAACCAAGGAGAGAGGAGAGAGGGAGAGTCTGGAAGTGCGGCGTGGACTTACTCTTTGGGGGATTGATGAATGATGCGGATTAGGGAGGAGAAGAGAGAGAGAGAGAGAGAGAGAGAGAGAGGAATTGGGTTGGACGATAGCAGTGGGGCCCATGACAGTTTTGACAGAATCTTGTGGAATCTGGGTTGGGTGGCGCTGAGATTAAAAAAAATGGTATTTTATATTGGAAATACTTTGACAGTATGAAAAAAAAACATAAAATTACGTGCGAAAAATGCATTTTTTCGCTGTGAGAAACACTTTAGCATTTTTATGCTCATTCTGATATTTTTATGCTCGTTCTGTGGCACGACTTTTTTATATTTTTATGCTCCTTAAGTTAGTACTTTTTTATCACTTTAATTGGTTTTGGCTAAAGCATACTCTTTTATTACATTAAATAATTTAAATGTTCTCATTCTTTTTTATACACGAATACATACAAATTCGTGTAAACTACACCTACGAAGATGAGCAAAAAAAAAACAATTTTATTTTGAAAAATACGCAAGCGAACATCCACAACGACTTCTGAACGTTTACGAATAATGTAAATACTTACAAATATCCATGATATATATTAATATCTATGAATATCTAAAAACACCAATGAACTCCTCCAATACGAACACCTTTAAACATCTCCGAATACCTACAAATATCTTTGATATTCACGAGCAATATGCATGTTCATAAATATTCGGCGATATTCGTGTGTATTATGCACGTATCTTTTTTAAAATAAAATAGTTGAGTATATTTTGATCATTTTATATAGTAAAATAATATATTTCAGCCAAAATTAATTAGAGCTATAAAAATATTAAGGGGTATAATTAAGGGAGGTATAAAATACAAAATATCTAAATCCAAGTTATATAAAGTTTTTTTTCTTTGTTTTTATTTTAAAAAAAATTTTTTTTTTACCACTGTTGCTTCCATTAAGTTGGTTATGTGAAGCCTTGTTCCTTCTTGGTCTTCTCTTCTGGGTCTACTTGCGAGCGCCGTTAAATTGGTTTACCATACATGTTTTCTTTTTTTTGTCTTTTTAAATAACTTTCGCCTCCGCTTTCTGTGCGTTTTGGACTGCAGTCTCTTTCCTTTCTGATTTTACGGAAGATCTTATAGATTCCAAGAGGGAGAGGAAGCACTCGGCCAGCATTGCTCACCACCACAATCATCTAAAGTCAACTTTCCAAGAACCTAAGGTGGAGCAGAGAAAAGAAAGATGAAAGGGAAACCATAAATCAATTAAACCCTCAACGGTTAAGAAAGTGATGTGTAAGATCAGAGCAAGAGGGAAGCCCGTCCTGGGCTGCAGTAAGTAGATCAAGAGATCAGTCCGCCCCTTGACCCCGAAGATGGATAATATGTTCTCATATGGGATATGTCTAGTGTTTCTTCCATCAATCATCCGGATTTACGCCGAATATCAACATATTATGGTTTCGGTATAATCAAATAGCCAGCAACCGGAGCATAAGCATAAAAAAAGCCATCCTCCTTCTTACAGGGCAAGCAGGTGGCGCATTGGACTAGGGCTTAAGGCTGCTATTATTTTTTTTAACTAGGTCATTTAAAGGCTTTGGATATCTATAATATTAAAACGAAAGAAAGTTTTAATATATGTATTTTATATTATATTTTAATATAATAATTTAAATAAATTTAAATTATATATACTATTTATTATAAATATATTTTTTATATTTTAAATTAAATTGTAAAATCAACCTTTCTTTCTCTTAACTAGCGAGCTGCTTTGATTTCTCTTTTCTCTCTTTCTCTTTCTCTTTATCTGTTAATCGTATTATTCTGGAAAATATCGTCTCCACTTCGAACAACCCCTATGATGCTTGCGATCTTTTTCATCCTACTGTCTAGGAATCTTCCATGATCTCCTACAACATTTTCAGTGTGGGGAATGGCTACCAAAAGTTGCATCTGTTGCACGTCTAAGTGATTACCTTTAGGCTTTATTTGCACAAGAAGAATGAAAGCAGAGGAAAAAAAAAAGGAAGGAAAGGAATAAAATAAAAGAAAATATTTTTTAATTGATTCATATTGTTATAATGGAGAGCCAAAAATTAATTATGATAAAGATTATATTATATATATATAATATTTGAACAAGAAGAATTGAAAAAGCGAGGAAAAAAAAGAAGGAAAGGAATAAAATAAAAAGAAAATATTTTTTATTATTCATATTTGTATAATGAGAGGCAAAAATTAATTATGAATAAAGATTATATATATATATATATATATATATATATATATATATATATATATACCAATTATTTCTTTAATGTATCACCACCAAAGAGTAAAATATCAGGGCCATTATAGTAGAGCCAGCCATTAAATAGTGGGTTTTTCTGTGACGGCCTGCAATCCGAAATTGCTACGTAATACATTTACAATCAACCATATATATAAGCAGAAGCCTTAATAAGATAATGTGTGATTTTCAAACATAAAATATCACGAAATTTTCAAACTCAATTAAAATATTTCTGAGCTAAGGTTTTAGACTTCCTAACACATAGTAAGAATCCGCGAGAAGAGGACGGTTCTCACCCACACGACCCAATGCAGTTGCTATATGATCCGAATGTATTAATCTTCTTCATCGATACTTAAGAATCCTGTAACAATATAAGATCTACGATCACTTTCTCGGTCTAAAACTATTTTTGCGAATATATAAAAAACTAATTCTTTTTCTTAATCTTTCGAAAGTGTCACATATCTTAGATATGTCCCATTTAACTTTCTCAAAAGTTTAAAACCAATATTTAAAAATCCAAAATTTTCAAGTACAAAATACTTTTCGGTCGACCAATGGAAATTATCGATCGATCGATAGTTCACATGAAAATAGGATAATGCAGGTTAACTAGCATTTCAATAGACCGTAAAAGTTGGATATCTATCTGACACGTAATCATGCATATATCAAACACAATAAAATATCATACATACATATATACACATAAGTATATAAAACCAACATACACAAAAATAAATAAATAAATAAATATATATATATATATATATATATAACCACAGGACCTCACATTTCTATTGTTCTTTTCCTTTTTGGAGAGAAAATTTGTGGGTGGGCCCCAAGTAAAAAAATGTTTTCCCAATTTCCTATTCAACAACTATTGGTCTGCAAACCAAAAAGGCAGAATAGAATAAATTTAACCCAAATTTCCTCCCCTCATGCTATTTTCCTTCCCCTCCCCCAAATCAAAGCAGTGCGTTGGAGTTTCTTGTTAATGCTATTTATATGCTTCTTATTGGGCTTGTATTTAGATATTGTTTGTTGGGTGCAGCCCATACATCGACGAGTAGCCAATATAAATACCGGAAGGCTTTTTTATTTTGAAATTTATGATGACGCTTGGTATATAACGTAGCCTTGCAATCGTGGACGTTCAGAATAGAGCACCCCTCTTTTTTTAGGATAATTACATTTCAGCCTCCTATTTTAAAAGTCTCACGTTTTAGTCTTTGAAAATACGGAAACGCGTCATGTGGCGGCGCGCCGCGTTGGCATGAAAACCCGTTTTGGGGGCTAAAATATATACAGTTTGAATGGGAAGGCGGTAATACAATTTTCCCTTTTTTTTTTTTCTTTTAATATTGGAAGACAGATTGTTATCAGGCTTATTCATAGATGGCAATAGCATATTCAAAAAATTGCCTTTCAAATTTCAGCCATATTTAAAAATAAGAGAAGTTGAAAATTTTAAAATGTGTGTGTGCCAAATCCAGTTCACTCAGACATAGTGCCACACTATTTTGTTAATTTTTGTACGTACCATGCCCGGAGGTGTAGGCCGAGCTGGGCCAGCTCGTGCTATGGTCCTGGCTCAACGGGCCACGTGCAAAATTGTGTTCGGGCTGAGCTAGGCCGTACATTTTAACATCTCTAGGCTAAGGCTGCTGATCGGACGCCATGCAATATGCATGCCTGTGAGATTAATCGGTTTACGAACTTAGCTCGTGGGATCTGCTTGCTGTGCTAGTTCAAACTAATTTATATATTTTCTTGATGAACTATACTACTAATTATGATCCAGAGATCACTCTACAAATATTCTAAACCAATCACAACCTAATATCAAATAAAAATTATAGCTTTTAATCAATAATACGATGGAAAAAAAAATCTGATAGGTCATGAACTTACGATAATTATGGGATAAATTTCTTAGTATATATAGCATTTTTATTTCTTTGTTGGACTCACATGATTTCATTAGAATTTTTTTTTTCTTCGTACTAAGAGAAGTTATAGCTAGGGGTGAAAACGAGCCGAGCTGCTCATAAAAAGCTCGTGCTTGATCTTGTTTAAGCTAGCTCGAACTCGAGTTTTGCCGAGCTCGATTCGAGTTTGAGTCTCGAAATATTAAACGAGCTGAAACTAAGGATGTCGTTACTCGGTTCGTTAGGCTCGCGAGCCTAAATAAACTTTTCTATTTTATTCAAAAAAAATTACAACAAGATTAATTAAACAATTGAGCTCGATCTCGACTCGAGCACGGCCTAATTGATGCAATTGATCGAGCTCAAGTCGAGTTCGGCTCGCGACTCTAACTCGGCTCTATTGATACGATGAGCTTGAGCTCGAGATTTTTCGAAACGAATTGAGTTCGAGCTCATTCTCTAAAGTTCGTTGAGATCCAGCTCGAGCTTTGGCTAAGCTTATCGAGCGGAGCTTAAATATAGTGATATATGCTCTGCCCGAACTCGGCTTGTTTTCGCCTCTAGTTACACCAGTGTAACTTTGCTAATTCCACATATGTATTTTGTTTTTGCTGTAAAATATATACATACAGTTTTTATATGCTTCGTTCCATTTTTAACCGGGCAATGTTTGTTCAGCCCCTAGAAGCCAAACTTCACCCCGTTTAGCCCCTACATTTTTACCTCTTCCTCTTTAGCCCCTCATTGAAATTTGTGCAACACTGTTTCGACTATTGTATCAGTATTTTTTTTAAAAAAAATTTAACATAAAAGTTATAGATTTTGATGAGATCTACAGCTTTCTTGTTCAACACATTTCAAAAAAATATTCCTAAATAGGTGTTTTGAGATTTTGAAATTTTAACGGGTTAACGGGTCGAATTCAAAACCCATTAATACTTCGAAGCACCAAAATACCAATTTAGAAGTATTTTTTGAGAAAGTGTTGAGCATGAAAGTTGTAGATCTCATCAAAATTTATAATATTTATGTTGAAAGTTTTTTCAAAAAATACTAATACAGTAGTCGAAACAGCGTTGCACAAATTTCGATGCAGGGGCTAAAAATGAAAATGTGAAAATACCGGGGCTGAACGGGAAGAAGTTTCAAAATCAGGGGCTGATAACACATTATCCCATTTTTAACTCCTTGAGTGTACGATGTGAATTCACACAATATTAGGAGATAAAAAAATGGGATAATGATCGGATAGCCCTACTTTACAAACAAATACCGTTTCAGCTCCCTATTTTACTTGTTTCTTTTTTAGCCCTTCTTTTATTTTTTGTGTTTTCTTATTTTAGCCATTGTATCAATATTTTTTAAAATAATTTTTAACATAAAAGTTATATATTTTGATTAGATTTACAACTTTAAGTTCAATATTTTTTCAAAAAATACTTTTACGTAGATATTTTGATGCTCTGAAGTGTTAACGGATTATGAATCCGACCCGATAACCCGCTAAAATTTCAAAGTCCCAAAATGCCTATTTACAAATAGTTTTTGATAAAACATTGAACATGAAAGTTGTAGATCTCATCAAAATCAATAATTTGTATGTTGAAAGTTTTTTCAAAAAATACTGATACGATTGCCAAAATAAAAAGACACGAAAATCGAGAAGGGGCTGATTTGGAAATGTGGAAAATACATGAGCCGAAACTGCCCAAGTTGTGCCTGCAGGGGCTGAAAAAAAAAATTGCCCTAAAAAAAATACAAATTGAGAAGGAAATAAGAGAAAAGTGAAGAGGCAACTATTATTATTCTACACCAAAATACAAAAACAGTACTGGCCCGACAAAATATATAAGAAAATACATTAATAATTACCAAATTTTCCTATAAATAATATCGAGTCATGAGTCTCGCTACGTTACCAGAGGAATAGATATATACAGTTACATTCCATGAAGGCTATTTTTATATGACTCTCGAAGACTCGATCTAAATAGACAAATTCAAGACACAGTTAAACAAGTACACAATTTTACAGAAAAAAAGAAATCACGCACAACATGTCCGATTCAAATACAAACTACACATAAATAACATAAATAATGAAAGTAATAAA
>MJHO01000350.1:0-50496 GCA_002076135.1 Xerophyta viscosa | reverse complement strand
GAGGAGAGAACTCATCAAGCATATCTGCTCAAGATATGCTTAAGGACCAATGACCCGTTGAAGGTTTTACATCATTTGAGAAATTTGGTTCACATACACAACTGGTAAAAAAACAAAACTATAGTAAAATGAATAGAAGCATATTTATGTCAATAAGCCAACTAAAAGAAGAAATTTTGAAGCATACTAGAAGCCATTAAATCATTAATACTGTTGACGAGAAAGAAATAAACAGCAAGCCAGCAGTACACGGCAGAAATAAGCAACGACAAAAAAAAAAGAAAAAAAAAAGGCTATTTGGGCATAATATGCATAAACTGACGGTCATCCAATAAAATAAAAGCAGGTTACTTTCTTGTTGCAAACAATAACTTCATGCATAACATACATTAACTTCTGAGAATAAATACAGAAGATGATAAGTACACCTTGTCAAAATAATTTTCTAGGAAAAGCAAATGTCTATGGCATAGCCACACAAATCTAATCACAGGGGTCAAAAGAGGCACTACATAAGATCAAGTGCTTATATGCATGGTTCTGCAATACCACCCAAAAAAGTTAGATTTAACCCAACTAAAGTTTACACATGCTACTGATATAGGCAACTTCCAGATAAAACAAGAACATTTTTGGGCATCTTTCTTTTCGGAAACTAGGCCTATCAATTATCTTTTGGCTTAACAAACTTGAGAATTACTACCTTCGAACCTAAAAAATTTTCTTGCAACCACAACTTACCACAGACATTGCTCATTCTCAAGTTATTTTTATTTATTTTTCTTGTTTCTGAGAACTTCACAATTTAATATCCAATCCGATGACAAGCGAACGCATAAAACAAAAATCAGAATCACTACATAAATTATTTAACGTAGCATAGAAGTGGGCCACATTACGTTGAAAAAGTATAATCCCATTTCAGAAGTCGCTCAAAGAAGTACACAAGCTTGTGCTTTTAAAGATATTTGCATCATTACCATAGTGCACAGAACTATATCTTAGAGATGACCCTAGATGGCAACATCATTGAGTACAACTGAACTGCAAGAGTATCCATGTAACAAAGTTATCTTAAAAGAGAAGCATGCTAAATCTTGTAATAACTACAAAAAAAAATTTTTATAAAAAAAAAAAAAAAAAAAAAAAAAAAAAAGATGACAAATAACAGAACAAATACAATACCTACATGCACATTAATAGCTGATATGATAACCACACAATAGAATTGTACAATAGACAAATGATTTTTCGAAGGTGATGCACCAAGATTTCAGGTGCCGTCTCAAACTGATTTGAGTAAATCTTGTCAATTATGCCGTCAGACCAAGCCCATGCACATTTTATTTATTTTGAAATTAAAACCATTTAGCCTGTGCATCCCATGATGCTTGGCACAGGCCGGAGTAATTGAAATGGGTGGTCAACATTGGCAGTTTCTAGCCATGCGGTTAATAACTGCTATCACAAAAGACGACCCACCAGTTAACCTAAAACTTTCAAAAGAATTGTTAACAAGAATACTAGCTTTTAACATAGCTTATTGATCCGCTGAGAAGATGGATACATCACATAAGTTTAAAAAATATAAGAAAACCTACTTTCAGAAAATTTAAGTTGCTACACACTTGCCAAGCGTTCACGAAAGCAATTCCTTTACTAATATGCAATTGGCATGGTTGCCATAGTGAATTATACATGCAAAAGCAAACTAGCGACTACCCTTTGGTTTAAAATATCTACATGTCGAGTCCCAATTAGTATCAACATAATGAAATGATAAATACGATCATTTGATATAGCGAGTATGATAGACTGTGTGTGGGATCATTGAATGATATAATTACTGGTATTCAATTGAAGATTAATGTATGTAGTACTCAAGTGTGAATTATCTTACTGAATGCTAAGAACACACCTGAAAATCGCATCTTGAAAAGAACAAACCACATGAGGAATGAGGAACATGGTGCAAATGAGGACATGTATTACATTTAAGAAGCCAAACGTACAAAGCTACCTTATAGTTTAATAAATATCTGCGATGCAGCTTAAATTATTATACATACATAAGGAAACTTACTGAAATGATAAATATCTTCATTTGATATTCTTCTCAGTGAAGACACTTACTGGATCTATATCTATATCTATAAATCCATCTTAAAAATAGTACAAAATGAATATCTCCAGGTTGATCTATTTTAGGATCTGAGTATTGTCGTCTGCATTTATAACATTTAAATCTATATAATATATATATTGATTTCATCTATTTTTCCACATATGAAGAGCAATTTTCTAAATATAGTGATGTACATGTCTTATGCTTAAGATTGAATCTATATATCTATATTACACTATAATCTATATGAACTACATCTAAATCGTGATAGTAAATCAAATAGAGATTTAGAAAGAATGTGATGTTCTCTAAGCCAGGTGTGTTATCTCAATGCTAGTGGGAAAACGAATGGGACGGAGTACTGTCTACAGAATATAAGTTGATAAAGATCACATAAGTCACCAGGACTAAAGAAGAAGATATGAACACAAACGAAAGAAATTTAAAAAATCTGCTATCCATTAAATTAGAGCTACATTACTCAGTTCAACATGATAACAATTAGATACTACAGGCGAACAAACTATAATTGGTCATTTGCAAAACTAACCTCAGATAAACGTTGACCACCTCGATCTGCGCATCATACAATTCAAACTTTTTACCATTGGAAGAACGAAACCACATGAAATTGCTGAATATCTTCTTACTGATCACAGCCTAAGCATCTTCCAGGCATTCATATTAACTTGCCCAAGGATGTTTTTGTGAACAACAATGACCCCTTTCTAAGCTTTAAATGGAAAATTGAACTTCTTGTGTGCCACCATATTGTTTACTCAAAAAAGAAATATATAGAAGAACAAGAGATTCTGTTGGCAGCTTGTTCAGAAAATCTGTTGATATATGTTACACATGTTAATCGTTTTCAGAAATGAAGCTCAAATAGGTCACATAACCTAAAAATGGAGAATTTAGTGTGTCTGCTACTAATTCAAGCATGTATGAGATGTTAATTTTTAATCTCTCTTCCGAAACAAAACTGCCAGCGGAAACCAGGAACAAAAGACTAATATTGTTCTAGTGCATTGAGATGGCATTGAGTCAGCTAAAAACTAGCCATGGATCTTTTGAAGTTCTACAAAACTAAAATTATACCAGTATTTGTCTTAATTAATGCTGCGAATCTCAAGCAACAATGTCAAAACAAACATCTAGCTGTTAGGGGCCAAGATCAGCATCCCTAGACTGGTGCAAGGAAAAAGAAACTTGTGAGTGCTTTAGTAAAATAAACTCAAAATTAGTATTTCTTTCTACTGTCTTTGCACTTGCCAATTTTTTTTCCTTCAAATATGGACAAAATATTTCCATGAAGACATATAGAAAATGACCTTCGAAAGCTCTCCATAATCTGCTCCTTGTTTACCTCATTAGACCCCTGACACATACATATTTGGGAATTCTGCCCAGCACAACTCATGGACCTACACTCGAAAAAAAATGACTACCATATACAACAGGAAAAAATCATGCAAACTTGAGGAATAAGTGTTCAAATCATATGTACAATGAATTCACATAGCAAAGCAAATATACCACGCCTACTCCTAGGTAAAAAAGTAATAATTGTATGCCTAATGGGCTTACGAAAAATCTGGCAATGTACACTACTAGATCCAGCAACCCACTTCTTCATATTGGCAAAGGCACATAATCCATCTGACCAATCATGTTGCGATACTACGATCTAATCTATGTATTGGCGTAAACAATTTCATACTGAAACATCATTACAAAAGTCTGCTATGATTGTCTAACATGAAGCAATAATGTGAAACACTTGTCAATTATCTCTTTGGCTTAACAAACTTTACAATTACTACCTGCAACCCTAAAGTTTTTCTTGCAGCCACAACTTACCACAGGCATTGCTCATTCTCAAGTTATTTTTATTTATTCTTTCTTGTTTTTGAGAACTTCACTATTTAACATCTAATCCGATGACTAGTGAACGCAAAAACAAAAATCGGAATTACTACATAAATTATTTAAAGTAGCATAGAAGTGGACCATGTTATGTTGACAAGTAGAATTCCACTTCAGAAGCTGCTCAAAGAAGTACACTAGCTTGTGCTTTAAAAGACATTTGCATCGTTACCGTAGTGTACAGAACTATATCTTAGTGATGACACTAGATGGCTACATCATTGAAGTACAACTGCACTGCATGAGTATCCATGTAACAAAGTGATCTTAAAAGGGAGGCATGCTAAATATTGTAATAACTACAAAAAAAAAAAGAAGACAAATAACAGAACAAATGCAATTCCTACAGACGCATCAATAGCGGATATGATAACCACATAATAGAATAGTACAATAGACATATCTTTTTTCTCAGGAGATGCACCAAGATTTTAGGTGTCATCTCAAGCTGAGATTCAATAAGTAAACCATGTCAATTATGCCGTCATACCAAAGCCCATGCACATTTTAGTTATTTTGAAATTAAAACAACTCAGCCTAAGTAACCTGTGCTGCTTCGCACAGGCTGGAATAATTGACATGGGTCAACATGAGTAGTACATAGCCATGCGGTTAATAGCCGTTAGCACAGAAGACGTCCCCTAGTTAACATAAAACTTTCCAAAGAATTATTAACAAGATTACTAGCTTTCAACATAGATTTGATCCCTAAGAAATGTACATCTACATAAGTTAAAACCTTAAAGAAACCTAGTTTCAATGCTATAACATTTACAAGCATTCAAGAAACAATATCTTTACATTTACATGCAGAAGCAAACTACGACTACCTTATGGTTTAAGAAACATTTGCATGCAGCTCAATTATATACAACATAAGGAACTTACTTGAATGACAAATTAGCGGATCATTAGGATATCTGCATGTAACATCTCAAGACAATTACCGGATCTAACTAACATCTAAAATCCATCTTAAAAAATAGACATAGAGGAATGAGAATTCTCCAAGACTAGTCAGAAATCTTGAGTATTATCTGCAATATAACATAAAGCTCCAACAGGAATGAGAATGGGGTTTGCCACATTTAGGAATGCAATTTCAAAAGTAGGGACAGTGTCGGTATGCTAAGATCTAAATCATTTGGTGTTTGCTTGTTACAACTTGGCACTAATTTCTAGATGTAGCATCTAAAAATCTATTAAACAAATAGACATATACTAGAATAAGATTTCTCCATGCTAGTCGGAAAAACAAATAGACAAAGAAACTAAAATATCTGCTATCCACACCTTCGAGCTTACATCACAAGCCAACCGAACTTGACATGATAGCAATTAGATACTACCGCGAGCAAAACCTATAATTGGGTCATTTGAAAACTAACCTTACATAAACAGTTGACAACCTCGATCTAGCCATCATCATATTGTACAAATCGTCAACTTTTTACCATCTGTAAGAGGAAACCGCTATGAGAATTGTTGGATATCTTGTCATGATGACAGTTATTATCATGCTTCAAGGCATCTTCTACGCACTCATACTAACTTGCCCAATGGATGTTTTAAGCACAATGTCCCTTTCTATGCCCAAAAAAGTATGACGTTGTTGCTATTTATTGAGGAGAGCACTCGGAGAATATACCTTCTCAAGAGAGGCACAAGACCAATAGTTTTACATCTTTGAGCAAAACTTAATAACCATAGGTAACAATCTATTACTAACATGGATAGAGGCAATATTTACATCAAATAGACAAGTAAACAAAGAAAAATTGGCAGCATAGATATGAAATGTTGCAATAATGTTAACGCAATTTATTTAACAAAAAAAAAAGATAAAACAAGAGCAGTAGGGATAAGAAACAAATACAACAAACTGACTTTTTCTCATGCAAATACACAAAAACTCAAGTAGGAATATTCTGTCATCAACAAACAAAAGCAGGATACCTTGTGAAGCTCATGCAAAATACACATTAATATCAGGGAATAAATACATAAGACAATCAAAAGATTTCTCCAACTCATTTTCCAAGATTAGCCCATTAGTACATGGTAGAGCCACACTAATCAGTGCACAATGAGTGAAATCACCCCATTAAATGTGAGACCAAGTGCTTATATGCATATGTTGGTCCAACATGGATCCCCAAAACAAGTTGGACTTGACCACCAAACTCTACACAATGTCGCTAATATAGGCAATTTTCAGGTAAAATAATAAATAGTGTTAGGCATCTTTGTTTATCATGAAATGTTCTTTTGTGGGCATCCCCTAAGATTCTAATCCACTCACAAAGAGCTTTCTCAGTTGACTAGGTCTCTCAGCTCACACTTATGCGTAACTCATGGCTAAACGAACATTGCACTTAACACCTTTGAACGCTATAGTTTCCCTTGCAGTCTCAAAATACCACATAAATTGCTCCTTCTCAAGCTAATTTCAATCTGTGATGTGATGGTTACTATGTTTATTGAAAAAGTTACTATTTAGGACATACTCCAATTACTAGCAGATGGGATAAAAACAAAATTATACTCAAAGCAGCAGTTTAAAGTATCATTTTTGAAGTGAAGTGGCCCATGTTCTTATGACAAGAATAGTTTTTTCATTAGTTGAAGAAGTACATAAGCTTTGTGCTTGTGAAGAATTAGATGTTTGCATTGTTAATGCAGAAAATACAAATAACTTAAAAGACAAATAAGTTAAAATTGACAAATCAAGATCACCGGACTGAAAGTTACGCTCAAGTTAATTTAAAGATAGAATGTTCAAAGCATTCAGCAAGCACAATAATTCTGCCACTCTTCTCAACTGAACCTTCAGTCCTGCCATACCAACTTTAAAGAATAATTTCATACATCAGCAAAAGTGACAAAAAATATTTTAAATTAAATATTGACTGGGAATGCGCACTTTCTGATCAACATAATGGAACTTAATATGCTTAGCACATTTGTAAAATGCAAATTTCAAAAAAAAAGGGGCAGAATCGTATGAATGGATCTATCTAAATCATTTGACTTATGCATGTTACAACTCAACATACTTAATTACAAGATCAAACTGACATCTAAAAAATGACGTATAAATATATTCTAACTCTCAAAGTCAAAAGTGTCAGTAAATTACCTAGTTAAATGGCAAAGAAACTAAAGCTTTTAATCTGAAAATTAAACTTCATGCTTCCCCATATTTTTTTTCACTACAGAAAACAGAAATTGAAAATTCTCTAACTCAGGTCAGAAAACATTATGCTGACTATGTTTTGCACAATGTAAATATAAGTTCCATATGCTCAAATAGGTCACAGATCTAAATGACGAAATTATGCACAAATTAGAATATCTGAAAAAAGAACCATACTACTGATCCTTCCATTAGATGTTACTATCGCCACTATGCAGGACCTAAAATTTGGTCATGTCAGAGTCAACGCAAATACAAATTATTGAAAACAAACCTGACCACATACACAATTCACAACCTCAAGACCTAGGGAGGAAAGACACACAATGCATAAATGGCATAAAACACATCTGATTATAAATTTATTTAAGTTGTTTGAGTCAATAACAAGCACCCAACTTGCACTAAGTGTGTCACGTAGGTATAGCTTCAACTACATCACTCAATGAAAAAGCTCATACTTCCATTCAAAAGCTTCAATTAATCAATTGTTTAGGAACATAGTAAGTTTCAACCATGATTCACCTTGTCAAATAGGTGTCCTAGGTCACCATCATTGGTTCGTATCCATAATCCATTATATAAGGATGCAACCTCCGGAGAATTCGTTCATAGCACAAGATGCTCAACATGACAGGAACTAAGAGACACCAAACAAATACGAATTATGATTCTCTTAGCAAGGCAGAAATATGATTCTTGGAAGGATCATCATATCATTATAAGGAACGGCAAAGTGTAAAGACATTAAGGAGTTTGAGTCATCTGGTCAAAAACACAAGCAAAAGATCAAGCACATGGCTTTGATATATTAGCTGCACCAAAAGCTGTTAACAGAGCTTCACTGCTTTTATTGTAGAATTGAGCAATCCTTCATCTAGGTTCTCTTGTGATGAAACTTTTGAGATACCTTTTGGCTGTTGAAACTTTTGAAGCACTAAATATACTAATTGAAACTAGCGTAAAACAACAGAACTTACTGAATCAGCTGCTTCAATTGATTGGACCACAAAAAAAAACCATAATCCTTGCTCCCGAGCTAGGAACGGACGCCTATCAAACTTTCCGCCACACTTACTGTTGTGAGTGCATTGAGATGCCAGTTGATCAGCTTGAACAGCCACGGTTAATTCATAAGTTCCTCCAGAACCTAATATGTACAGTTAATAGTCAAGTAATGTTAGAGTCATTATGCAACAACATCACAGTAGCTGGAGAGGACAGCAACATCAAGACTGATGCAAGGAAATGAAAACTGTGATGCCGTGCTAAAGGGAAATAACAAAGATAATATTCTCTTTTAAGTCATTGCACTTGCAATTCCTTTAATTTCAAAATACGAACATAAATATTCTTGTAACGTCATATAGAAAATGATCTGCAATTTTTATCATCATTTTAGACCCCTTGAACACATATTCCTTAAAAGAAACTCATTCCTCTGCTCCTTGAATATCTTTTTAGACCCGTTGAACACATATGGCTTGGGAATCTGCTCCTTAGTACTTCTTTAGACACCATGAACACATATGACTTGAATATCTGCCCAAACCCCAAATCACGAACTTGCATATCCGCAGAACACATGCATCAAGTACAGATTCAAATATTTGAAAAAAAAAAATCGCATTGCAATCCACAAGAACGTAACCCGGAACCTGTACAAAGGTCCCAAAGGAAATAATTCACACAAGTGATTTATCAGGCATAAGCTCACCGGCCTGGAAAAGTGAACTATCATTTCGACTTGGAACATTAAAAAGCCACTACAGAACCAGCGATAAATCTAGGGAGATGAACAAATTTAGCAATGTACCCCAAGGGTTTATACCCTCTTCCATTCAAGAATCAGAGTAAACGCATATAAAGAAAATGCAAAGTTCAACACAAAGAGCAATCTATTGGAACCCAAGTGAAACCTTCTTCAGAGTATTCCGATCAAATCAATTCAATCACAAACTAAACATACAGCTCGATTTTCAACCCCACCCAAAAGAAAGAAGAAATTAAACACACACAGATTGGGGTAACATTTTTTGCCTAACCCTCAGACCGCTACGATTTATACGAACTTAGCTCGTCGCCGGCGATGGAATCTCCGATCATTGGAGGAAAAAGGAGAAGAGCCGATGTGAAACGCCTGGGAACTTGAATTGGTAATCCATTGTGGCGGTTAACATTTATACAGCTGGAGTAACCGAACGTTGGAAAAATAGGTTGTTATTTTATTTTATTTTAGTATTGTTAATTTTATTTTTAATATTTTGTTTGTGCATGTGGAATTTTTTTAAAATTGTTTTAATTAAATTAATTTTCTAAAATTGGTTTTAGAAATTTTACAAAACAAAATTCGGTCCGGAATCACCTGTCAGACAAGCGATAACATGTCGTTTGTTACATAAGCAAAAATAATATCGCCTATTACTCATGCGATATTATATTCGGGTATAATCCGAGCGCAGCCATGCCTCCATCTCATTTCCTGCCTTTTTTTTTTTCTTTACTTCTCCTCCGTCCCTCCTCCATTTCTCATCTCAAATTTTTATATTTTGGTGGGATTTAATATATCTAAGTTAATATTAGCGATCTACCCATTTTCGAAAAGATTTATGAAAATACATAATGTTTGTTTTTATACGTTTTGTAAATTTGAATTGTATACTAGATTTACATATAAATATGGTTAAAGTTTAGACAGTAGATTTAGGTTTGTATATATGTAGATCCACTCTTTTCAAGTGAAAAAAAAAAGAAAAAAAAAAAAAGAGATCTGGCCTGTAATTTAGCCAAGACATGGGTACAAACACGATAGGGAGGGGCGAGTCGGAACCTGATAAAAAAATTCTTGATAGAAACATACCCAAATAATTTTTTATCTAAAAATATTGTGAAAAAAAATCTACCAATAATATGTACAATTTTATACGTTCATCATAGCATGTTAATTTACGAGATAGCACCTATCGTATTCCATCAATCGAAAAGTCGCATTCTCTCGATCAACAAGTCCCCAAATTCATGTTATTATCTACATAACAAAAAATAAATAAATTTCTCATATGGCATTCGTAAAATTTGTATCTAAAAACCTCTATTTATGAAATAAAACTTTCACATGCATCAGTAAGAGTCGTGGGCTAAACTTGAAAAACTCAACTACATTTTGATGTTTGAGAAAAACTTATTTAATATAGCTAACAACTTTGAAAGAACTCAATTCATACAAACTTAAAAGTAACCATGTTGCGGCAATGTAATGTAGGTAGAGCGCCATCTAAATCCGGGCATACGAAGGAGTCTAATTTGCTTCGCTCCTATATATAACATCCACGTACTCCCCTTCAAATGGTGTCTTTCTGCCACTTGCCCTTGTTAGGGGGCAATCATCCTATATAATCACCAAAGGTAGTAAAAAGTAACCTCCTTTTCCTTTTTTGAGATTATTGCAGAAAAAAATTTCTTACAACCGACACACTTCATATTTATCATAACAGATACATTCACAGAATTCACATGTACGCTAGACGAAAAATTCCAATTTTTCTATGCAGGATAACAGACAATCTTCTCTACCTTAATAGTACCAAAAGATAATTGCAAAAATAATAGAAAGACGTTAATGTTATTACATAACCTCAGCTATAATATAAATGGTAAAAAATCTATCAAATTTGGGTTAATAACATTGTGATTCTTTATATCATCCCATGTCTAGGAATCATTTATAGAGTGATTTTCCTCTTCCTCAGGTTTAACATAGAACTCTATAAATACAATCCTACTGGGCTGATTTAGTCCAGCATCACCAAACTGATATGTACCAGATCTTACAAGTGAGAACACATGCTGAATCTTCAGCATTCCCCCTCTTCCAATAGTTAACTTACTTCCCCTGTTGTCCTTCAAAATCCCGGCTGGAATATTTGAGGTTGTTGCTCTCAGAAACTTGTATTTATATCTGGCAATTCAATATATGTCAATAACTCCATATAAAAAGCTTTTTAAAAAAATTTCTTTTACTATGCTATACATAAATACCTGTACGAAACTTCGTGATCACATTGAAAAGCCAACAGAAGATCCGTGTTTGCATAGTACATGAAGTCTATCTACCAAGAAGGTACACAATCTGATTAAATGTTAAAGTCAAACCAATCCACAAATCAGATTAAAAAAAAGTTTTGGTTGATTCTTTTGTTTTTGACCTTTTGTAGTACTTTCAAATAATAGGAAGTTTATGATATTATGGAGTTCGATAATGTAAAAGGAAAAAAAGGTTCTGATCACTATTTTATTACAAAGGGAACAATCATTGTTATAATAAATTTTGAAGCAATCATCAATGAACTTCCCAAGTCGTGTTTGGAGGACTTTCCTCACGATCGGTTAATGCCAAATTAGTAGTGGCCATAATCAGCATATGTGATATTAAACTATAACATTTTATACCTGCAAGTCTCCATGCCCTTCACCTCTGAATGTGACAGAAGGGGGATCTGAATGCATGACTATCTCAATGCTGGCACCTGGCCACTCTAGATCATCGATTGCTTCCTTCAGTACTGCAGACTGCAATTGTTCATTTACATCAACGCGTTAATTTCTAGATTCTACAAACTTGAGAATATCATAAATGTAATAAATTGAGAAGTGCAGCAAAATGATTAAGAGTACCTTAACGGTGAAAGTGAGAGGTATGTTTCCTACAGGTTCAAAATTACAGTCCCAAGGTATGGTATCTGGAATCCTAGTTCTGATCTCTGCATAAATGCAAGCATCTGGCGAGTCCACTGACCTACATGTAAGTGCTTCCAAACTAAGCACTATAAACTAACTGGGAGAAAGAAAGAAACAAATTCAAAATGCTTTCTTCTATGGTTTTAAATTTAAACAATAGTGGACCTTAATAATAACATTAACATAACATCTTCTTGAAGACTAATAATGAAGGAACCCTAGGAACCCACCATTCCGAGGAATAATCCGCTAAAGTTAAGATAAATAAAATAATGAATACAACATGTGTTTTACAGAATATATGTCAAAAAAAAGCGTGGCAAATGTCTCTTCATTCACCTCAGCAATTGTGCTTCCTGAACTGAAGCTTATTACTAAAAACCTTCTAGAGTCAAATGCTGCACCCAGACTCTCTAGATATAGACCCATTTTGGAAAGGCAAACGAGTATTTCCTTTTTATTGTGGAAGGTAAAGGAATCAGGAGAAGAAGTGAATACTACAATGACAAGTGCACGCTAGAAGCATAGAGGGAACACTCTACGCATGTGTTGAATCCGCTCCGTCGCCTTCTTCCAAAGACGAAAAGATGGCTTTATCCATCGAGAAGAAATAATCAACTCAAAACTTTATCAGGCAATTTTACAAAAACAAAGAACTTCTCAAGATGTAAGGTTGACTTCAGGGTGGTAGGGGAATATGTTGGATATGAAGATGACGAACAAAAAAAAAGAAAGACCAACTTGTCAGCTTGGGAGTTTACCCCTCTTCTAGAAGTTCAAACTCGAAGTACTCAAAGTAGTGCACAAGCATGTAATCTAGTGTTAAGGGCAGGGCTGCCTGAACCAGAAAGAAGTTCAGAGGTTCAACTTCTATTCACCCTCAATTTATCTGAAGAAAAAAAAAAAAAAAACTAAAAGCAACATAAAACATTTTGGAAATGTAGCAATGGTTCGACATGAAATATGAATGTCATTATATACCTCATATTACTACTCCTAAGATATATAATCATTAAACTATGACCATGGTCACATACCTTAGGATGTGACTCCTGATGCACATAAATAGAATATAGGCACCCTCAGTGGTAGAAGGGTTAACCATGTCTTCGTAATATATAAATCGACGAAACTCATATTGTAAACATAGTTTACTTGACATACATAAGAAAAAGTTCTAATGGGAGACAACCCCCAAAACGAGCAACTGCAGAAGAGCTTCTGCTCATGCCATTTGCACTCCTACCTATCACGCACATTGTTCTATATCGATAGAGAATTTCCATGTTACCTTCTTGCTTCTGTGAAAGATTCCCAAGAAAATGGAAAGATGTGACCCTATTCAACCTCTTTCTCTTAAGAGGCGAATAGAAGCAAAGTACGGAGTCAGCAGCACATACAATAAGAATGTACTTGATGTGCTTCATCCTTCTTTCTTTACTTCTATTATAAATTACTTCAAGAAAAACAACTTAGTGAGGACCTCAGCAGACATCTCAATGTCTCCTGCAATGGTAGCAGACCTCAAGTTGCACAAGCCAATAGGAGGTGTTACAATCGGCATGTATACTAACTAGCAGATTATAGTGACAACCCAGTATAATCCCCATCCATAGTGGATCTAGGGAGGATATGATGTACACAGCCACGTCTCAGATGATGATGTTTTTGGCCTGAAGCTAGCCTACACAATATAACAAATACACAAACCATGGTACAGCGCATGTGATCAGTCCAATTTTTATACCAAATTTAGCATATATTATATATTAATATGAGCTTATATTGTTCAGATTTCAGATGAAATTACTCAAAATAGGAGTTAAATGCGCTATGGAAGTTCGATTGAGGTTTATGTGCGGCTGGATCGAGCAACGCAATGGAAGCATACACATATTAGCTAGAATCAGCTAAATGAAGAACAACACACAACATCAATTGGGATGGCTAGGATTTGAACCAAGATTGACTTGGATGGCTAGAAATTAAAGATTGAGAATCAAAGGAAGACATCAAAGTCGGCTGGATTAACAACCAAAACAGCAAACACATAAATGTAAGGCCGGGATAAAGAGCTAAAAATAGGGATTAGCAAGGACGGATTGGATTTAAAAGAGGCAAAAACAGCAAGCTATAAAGAGGAAGCGAAGGAAAAATTACAGGAGGAGAGCGGCGGACGAGAGGAGAGTGCGAAGAATAATCAAGACGAGATCAGAGCTTCGGAGAAGAAAAGAAACGCATCCAGCAGTTGATTATTCTATGGTTTTTTATATATATTATGATGAATATTTTTAACTTGCCATGAACTAAATAATTTATTGGGATCTCGATTAAACCTTATGCATATTGGATCTTGTTAGTTAAGTAAATGATTTTTGTTTGTTTATTGTGAAATTGTGTTGCTAGTATAGGATTGCAAATCTAAATTAACGACGCGACAGCGAAGTTAATATCTGTTATGTTAGCAGGGTGAATAATATGTGTATAAGCAGACATGTGGATGACATATTATGATTCTTGAAGATTCGTTATTCTTCATGCGATTATTAGCAATTTCTTCATAAAGAGATTTAGGAGAAATTATTAGTAATAGTTCAACTACAATTCGCATTGGAGCGTAAGTTATATATACAAACTTGAATTTAATTTATTGCATACGAGGATTCAGGATAGTTAATTGAGTCTACCTACTAGTTCAACTCGACAGGAAAGTGGATTCAGTAATTAGGAATTGCAACCGATGGCGGCACGCGATTCACACCGAACTCCTAATAAATTCCACTAAATAAATTAAACATTCAGTTATTAATGACATTGAGATGATAGTTATGCATAATGGTAAAATCGAGTCCCAAACCTTCGCAACTTAGATCCAAAGCTCAATTTTAGTTTTAAATTTCAACTGCCACACAAATTAGATCGCTTAAATAATTTTAAGATTACACACAATTCGGTACTTAGCGCTGCCAATCCTCGGGGAACGATATTTCTAACTCACACTTTATTACTTGTTTGCGTATCCGTATACTTGCGGTACGTTTTACACGCATCAGCATGCACAAAAACTAGTAGCAAGGAAACAAATTTCAAAGGTAAAACAATAACTCAAGAACACCACAAGGAAAACCCAACCATCCAAGGCAGTAAGATTGATGACAAGGATTCTTCAAATTATGATGCCGAATTAGTTTTTTCTGAACTAAAGTAAATGTAATAACGTTACCGAATGAGCCATTCAAATAATATAACTTTATAACTTTTGTATGTCTATCATGGTATGTATATCGTCTTGGCTATGAGTTGCACAAAGTAAAGAACTTAAGATGACAATGGAATGAGAAAAAAATAGTTATAAAAAATATTACCGATAACAACTTTGGATAGATCTCATAGTATCACAAAACTGAAGATTAAATAGAAAATCACGACAAATCAATTAAAAAAAAAAGAGAAATCTAACCACCAACAATGAACCAAATTCAGAAAAAAAAGCACGAGAATATCAGATTAAATGGTTAGCATGTTGAACCATCTTGTAATTGCAACTCCATTTGGACAGCAACCCAGAATGAGAAGGTTCGTAAGTTTATCCGAAGCGGCACTAACAAGAAGGAATTAATCTTAATTTCGTAGACTTGCCTCTTCAGCCCCAAAAATTATCACTCCTTAGTCATAAAGTTCTCAAATGCATGTACTCTACAATTTACACTTCATTATAATCAACCAGAAAAGCTTTTTGTCCTTCAGCATTGTTGATCATTGGTTACTTTATTGTGCTTGCTGCCAGGGCACCACTGACAGCTGATTGGAATGGCCCATTTGCACCAGTATGTGATGTTTCTAATTCATGTCGCCGAGTGAATTAATGTATTCGTTATGTAATTACAATCTACAAAATTCTATGAGATCCCAAAAGTACTTGTTTCTTTGATGTATGCTTCAGCATGCACATAATTCTGAAATTTCCTTCTATGGAATTTTGGTAATCGAATGTGGAAAATTTTCAATATTTATTATATTATGTATATTAGTTGATTTCACCTTTTGTTTGATTGACTTCACTAGTGATATATGTTTACTCAATTTGTGTGATGTACCTGAATGAAGATTGTCATTTAGCTCCAAATTAGCACTTCTCCTTTTTCTTGATAATTTTGGCTGCTACCCCACTCCTTGAGCGACCCTTACTCGAGCCAAAATCCAAAGTCATCGATTCCAAAGCTCGCAACGGCCGTTTTTGGTTTTGGTCGAGCAGAAATCATATTGAGTGTGGATTGATTCCAGAAAAAACATTTTCAATTTTATCGAACCAAAGTATAACTAAAACATATTTTTCTAGAGTCGACTAAACAAAATCAGACCATTTCTCCAACCGTAATAAACAAAATTTGATCAATTAAACCCAGTTTAACTTAATAGGTAGGAATTTATTTTTATTGAGCCAAAAAATGCGATTTAGTTGGTTAAGACTAATGGAGTTGTAATTAATTTATTTTCATTTGAATTTGATTCAATGGAAAGTGATTAAGCTTAATAATCTCAAATTGACTCGATAAAGCAAAATCAGCAGTACAGTCATGCAGCCCAGAAAATAGGATGATAAGCAATTGCATAAGTATGATAATTTCAGGATATGCTCATCGAAGTTCTAAGAGAAAACTTGTAGACACTTAAACAGCAAAGCACCATGCATTCCCAGTAAAACAGCCAATGCAGACCTTAAAGCACGACTCTCTATAGCATTTCACGTACTACGAGTCATAGTTTATCCTTTAGTTGCCTCAGGATCATTCATTGCCACATTACTCCATAAGAATCGTCAACCTCCACACTGAAATTGTTAAACAACTTTCTTCAAGAAGTACCATTTATTTAACTTAAATAGAGGAGGCGTTTGCTCACAAGGTACATTTACATGTTCTAAATAAAACGCAAATTATGAACCAATTATGTCGGATGAAGATGTGGGATACCCTTGAAGAATTATATTTGGGGTAACTCTGCAGTAAACTAAATACAACCATTTATTTTTCTTTCAATCTGCCGTCATTCGTTATTGCCAGTGTAACTGGATATTGGGCGCTCTGACATGCACGCACACACACATACACAAAATGGAGAGAGAGAGAAGACAAATATATGAACAATAAACTAGGAAATTTCCATTAAAGACTTTCAACTGCCTATGCTTACGCTCGACATCCTCAAGTTTTATGACTTTCTGGGATGAGTACTATTGAAGAAAAGACAGTCGAACTACCAGACATGAAGACAAGCTTGATTACTAAAAATACACAATCCACATAACTAACTTGTTGGTAGAAACACTTCCTAATTTGAATGTCAACTGAAGTATAGAAAACAGTTATTAATAACCCATGGCTGAAAGTCGTTTAGACTCCTAAAATAAATGCTGAAGCAAAAATAAGGCCACGTTGACAACCACTATGAGCATGGCTATTTTCGTCCCTCACTGTTTTCTTTTTTTTTTTTTTCTTTTTTCTTTTGGGAGAAATCTCTTCTACACTAGCTATGCTAATATGCAGAGACAATCATATTCATCATAACTTTTTCATCAATCAATTTCAGTACATCTAAGTGCAAAGACACAATAAAATATTCAAGTTGCTATATTACATGATACAAAAAGTGCACATAAATTATAATTTTCAACTCAAACAAGCATCAATTACTCACACCAAATTTCCATCCAAACCATTAGCCTCCAAATTTTCAGAAGTCACATCGCTATAGAGCATTTCAAATTGGAAACGAAAAAATGCCTTAAGAACTTACATACTTGAGCATAAGCTGCATGTCAGTACCCGGATACTGGATCTCAATGATGGCGGGTGTATGACCAGGCACCGAGAAAATGTTAAGGCAGTCCACAAGCAAGCCCAGGCTTAGCCCAAACCTTGGCCGGCCGTCCCCCGCAAACTCGTACTCCACAAACAGCTGCAAAAACACAAGTATTAAGAAGTAAAACCAAATACATAAAACAAAAAACTACAAACTTGTTTTTCCCCCGATTCTTAAAGGGATCAAGAAGCATACATCTCTCTTGAGATAGACCTTGGCTTGGAGGCAGCGTGATTCCTCGACGGTGAGGATGATTCCGTGCTCTGACAGCTCCACCACCGCATCCTGATTATTAGATTACAAAACAATTACAAAACACAGAAATATTGATTTAATAGAATAAAGAATATGAGCAAGAGAGAGAGAGAGAGAGAGAAAGAAGGGGGGACCTGATGGCGCTTCCAGCGAACAGAAGAGAGGGCGTCGACCATTCCTTGAACGCTGTCAAGCTTGCATACCAGATCGGGAGCTTCGTCGGCGGCCGGCGAGCCGCTGCTCATCGTACTCCTCTTTTTTTTCCTCTCTCCCTTTCCCGCCAATTCTTTTGCAGTAGGCGCTCGCTTGCTGCACGAGTAGGTTGGAAATTCCGGGAGACGGCGATGTAAATGGACTAGGCCGAACTTTGTTGGATTTTGAAGGATTATATAGATGGGCCTCATGTAAAGCGTGGGGGGAAGGCTATTGCTAACCCGAACACACATAAATCATATTTTGAACTTTATTATGCACCTCCAAATAACTACATACAAAATTATATATACTGACATAATATAATTAAAACCACATATCACGATATGTATATTTATAATTTTGATATTTTTTACAGACCATAAAAAAATTATACGGATCACGGAACCTGTATATGGTGGAGATTGGTTGTGTGCAGTGGCGGAGCCAGAATTTTAAATTAGGGGGGCGAAAAATATCTACAACAACAATTTTTATTCCACAGTGAAATTGTTTATTCCAAATTTACATAAAAAAAATATTCATCACCAAATCAATTCGTTATGTTTGATGATTTTGATTTTTGATTTTGAGTAGCCACGACTTCAAGCGGCAGAGGAGCTACAGCAGTCGGAACCGGAGCAGAGGCTGCAGAGGTGTTCGAGCATGTAATGCCTTGATCAGGATGGCTCGATGAGAATCGCACGAGGAGTTAGAGCAAACGGAGAATGAGAGTATTAATGGTGGATTGAGGGCTTCCCGCTGAGGAAGAAGATGATTGACAGTACTGGAGATAACACGGTAGAGAACTCGGCCGGTTGTTAATTGATTTCAAAATAGTAGATCATTTTGGGCTCCTACTGGCCTTGTTATAGCAGGTCCGACTAGAAACAGAATTAGTTGGTAAAACTAACTTCTAACTACTTTACAAACTAGACATGAACTTGCTAAGATTTACGAGCTCTGCCACACCACTTGCTTTGAGAATTGCCACTGAAGTTGGCTTTATTTACATCTTTGACGCAAGCTGGAACTGTTGCCACGTGTATTCTACTACTGGTTGCTTCTAGAATACTCCTCTTCGTCTTTTGCAATCTTCTTCTTCTCTGTCTTCTATGCCTCCATTTTATTGAATTCTCTTCCTCGTGATCTGAGGAGTTGCAGGTCGGACCCGGAGCAGAGGCAGACACGGAGCCATCGAACCGGAGCCTCGGAGGAGGCCGGAGAACTGGAGAGGATCGCGAATATGGGAAGCTGAAACGCGTTTCACAGGAATAGAAATTAGGGATTCTAATGGGTTTGCTGTCTGGGAATAGGATTATGGGCTGGGTCAAATACATAAGGGGGGGTATTTTTTTGGCAGACCCCAACTCTAACGTACCTGCGCCCCTGGTTGTGTGTGATTTGTTGGGTAGTTTGTTGGAAGTGAGTAATTTTTTCCTATTTTATGAGCTGGTTGCCTCTATGAGTACCACTCTCCGAACATGCCTTTGGGCTATTAGAAACTTGAGATTTTTAATTAATAAAATATAAATTAATATTATTCATCAAATAGTCTTATAAAACAATTTATTTGTGTATATCTTTTTTTAAGGATAATCTACAAGGACTGTATGATTACCATCCGAGATTCGTGATATTCAGCTTTTAACATTATTGTTTATAAGGAAGTGCGGAACTTTTAGAAGTATTTTATTTTTTTATCGAGATTATTAAAAAAAAGTCTGCCTTAATCGGCATATTTTTGTACGATAAATTTACGAGTGAAATTGACCAATATTTCACCAAAATACAAATAAGATAAATTTCTAACAATAGATAAGTCCAAAGATTTGTATTATTTTTTAGAAAATATAAAAAAAATAAATTTTTAATAATATTGTTGGTGATATTTGTAATATTCGAACATAAAAGACACAACTTGCTAAGTTGTCATGGGCTAGAATTATCTCTTGTTAAGTTGATACCACATGCATCTTTCAGAGCTGTTGTGAAAGGAGACGAGATCAGAGTATTTTCTGTCTATATATCTGATAAAATGGAGCAATTTTTTTCTCATTAATATAAAAAGAAAGGTATTGTAACCCATGATGCTTTTTTGTGGTTATGGTAAAAATAAAAACTAATTTGTTACGGTAGAAATCTATGACAATAAAAAAAATAAAATAACTTAGAATAAAATGACCATGTGTTATCTCAAATATTACTAATTTTACTGATAATCACCCATAAAATGAATTATAAAACAATGTAGACCTATATTGTATCTTCAATAATAGTCACTTTGGGTGTTTTTTTTTTTTATCTTATTTGTTCAATGTACTTTGCAGGTATTTCTCTTTTTTACGCATGGTAAAATTTCTTTTTAGAACTTTCACCGCTTGCTGCTATGCTCTTCTATATACATATATTTAAACCGTAGATTCAGAACTTAAAAACTGGACTGTAAATTTATTATTTTTATTAAATAACAAGAATATAATTTCTTAGTTTATTAATAGCATTTTTATTAAACAATTTCTTGCTATCAGTATTTCTTTATTGTGGATAATTATTAAACATTACACTAAGTTCAGTACAACAGAATAATTAAATTTTTATTGTTTATCTAATAAAATTACTGTTCATCTATAGAAAAAAATTACAGAAAACCATTTATATTATATATATAAAAGGAAAAAAAATTTATGAGAATTTTGTAACTTTAGCAGAACCCGGTTTAGCTAAAAAGTCTTCACAAGAGACGGAATATTGAAATGTGATCCGGATTATGTGATTGTTATGAGTCAGAATTGTGAAAATACTGTAAAAGATAGGACCGCAATAATACAAAGTTATACAACTAGGAAAATACTTTATTGCACGGATGATTTCACGAATTTGAGCACGAAATATATGAAAAACGTATTTTACGTGCATTATAAAATGCAGGATATTAGGATGATTTGTTCAAATTGGTGAAATTATTAGTACGCTCAAACATTACCAATACAACTATTATTTATATATTTATTTAATTTGTTGGAGCAGTGACATGCCACAAATCAAATATATATATATAATTCTCCAGTATGACGGATTTGTCCTACCCCCAAAAAAAATGCTCGGATCTCAAAGGCGTTTAACTCCAATATAACACATTAGACTCTCGGCCGCCATCGACGTAGGACAGGATTTGCGGGTTTATAAACCGCACAAGTCATAGTTCAACTTGGCATAACCAATGGTTATTACTAGCCCACGTTGTGCTATTTTGTGAAAGTGACTGCTTTCGTCAAGCCGGGTTTGATTTTGGGTCTATTCACTTGGTTCAATCCCTGAACTCTTATATTACATATAGAATCGATTTGTACTACTTTAAAATAAAAAAAAAAAACTTTGATATCAAAAAATTGATATACAAAAATATTATCCTCTCAGAGTATGACAATTCGGAGGCTACAGATTTTTAAACTGCATGAATCAGGACCAAGTCGGCTCAATTTATAGCCCACACTATTAAAAGCCGTTGTCTCTACCTCATAAGACTCAGCCTCGGTTCTACTCTACCAGCACCGTGCCCAACATTCTCAAAGACACAGTTATATAATTAGTTAACTACTAAGTAAATTTTAACATAATCACGACAGCCTCAAAGTCTAGTTAAGATTTTTATTCCACCTTTTGATTCTACAAAGTTAAAATCAGCCATATTCTTCAAATTAAGATATTCAAGTTTCTTTTTGCAGGATTATGATATTCAGTTTCAAATCGTACGTAGCACTACAACTTAAAAATTAATAATAATAATATCCTAGAGGGCTATAGTTAACAAGTTTGCCGAAAAAAAATGACTAAAGAGGTATATCATCTCAGTGGAGTTATGGGTAGACATCTATAGCTAAAATATAAAGAACTGAAAGTGAAGAGGTTAATAGTCATAAGAAAATGATCAATGAGTTATATAGTTTTGGTAGTTGTTAAAAAATAAAAATAAAAAAAATAATGAATATATCAACTATATATAAACATAAGTTTAATGAGTTAAGTTAACAAAACTAACACAAAATGGAGACGTCGTACCTCAAAATGAGAAAGCTGTAAAAAAGAACTTTAAAAAAGAGCGCTCCTTCGCGCAGCTATGGATTCACCAACAAATTCACAAGATTTGCAGTTCTTTTAGCTAAAATTTAAAAAGTAACAATTTAGGGACATTTTTAAAAAAATTTTAATATAAAAGTTATAATTTTTTAGATCAATAATTTTTATATTAATTTTTTTTTAAAAAAAATACGTCTAAGTATATATTTTGGGACTTCAACCTTTAGTAAATTTATAACAGATTTAAATATTGTTTCTAAAATTCGTTTTAAAACAATTTAATTTTAGAGTTTTAAAATATCTATATTTTTAAAAAAAAAAAAAAATTCAACCCAAAAAATTATAGCTATTATCAAAAAAATATAATTTTTATATCAAAATTTTTAAAAAATATTTTAAATTTTTTATCTGAGTTGTTAAATTTTGTTAAATTCGTGGGTGCGGTGGATACTAGCTTTTTCTTTTAAAGAAAAAATGCTACCAAGTAACCAAGCAGGCTGTATGTGAGGCCTCACTGGGCTATTGCACCCGACTACAAGATGCATTGTATGAACCTGAATTCTTGAACCGTTGGTCTATGGTTAACTGCCGCGTTTACGTGTCGTCTCAAACTGAGATTTAGTAAAGTAAATCTTGTCGATTATGCCCGTCAGACCAAGCTCAGGCACATTTTATTTATTTTGAAATTAAAACCATTTAGCCTGTGCATCCCATTCTGCTTGGCATAGGCTGGAATAATTGAATAGGTCAACATTGGCACCGGTTAAATAATTGCTAGCAACAAAAGACGAACCCACAGTTAACCTAAAACCTTTCGAAGAAACTGTTAACAAGATATAGCTTTTAACATAGCTTTGATCCCTGAGAAATGTACATCTACATAAGTTAAAAAATTAAAGAAACCTATTTTCAGTAAAATTTAATGCTACAACACTTGCAAGCGGTCAGGAATACAATTCCTTACTAAATATGAATTGGGGCATGGTTGCACATAGTGAGATATATACATGCAAGAGCAAACTACGACTACCTTATGGTTTAAGAAAACATCTACATGCAGCCCAATATATGACAACATAAGGAACTTACTTGAATGATAAATTACTGGATCATTTGATAATGCATGTTATAACTCAAGAACTTACTGGATCTAACATCTAATATCCATCTTAAGAAACAGACACAGAGGAATGAGAACATGGTTGCACAGTGAGAAATATACATGTAGAAGCAAACTACAACATACCTTAATAATGGTTTAAGAAATATCTGCATGCAGCTTAAATATATGACAACATAAGGAACTTACTTGAATGATAAATTACTGGATCATTTGATATATGCTGTCACAGCTGAAGACACTTACTGGATCTAACTAACATCTAAAATCCATCTTAAAAAATAGACAGAGGAATGAGAATTCTCTAGGGCTGATCAGGAATCTTGTTGAGTATTGTCTGCAATATAACATAAAGCTCACATAGGAATGAGAAATGGGGTTTGCCCACATTTAGGAAAAGCAATTTTCAAAAAGTAGGGACATGGTTTCTTATGCCTTTAGATCTGAATCTTTGGTGTGTGCTTGTTACAATTTGACACTAATTTACTAGAAATGAAGACTAACATCTGAATATCTAAATTCTAGATGAAAACTAACCATCTAAAATATCTATTAATCAAATAGTTTAGTGGAATGCGATTTCCCCTAAGGCTAGTGGAAAAAAACAATGACGAGTATGTTTTACAATGTCAATATTAGTGGTCATAAAGCTCAACAATAAGTCCAACCATACTAAATGAAGAAAGAATATGAACACAAAAGACGAAGAATTTAAACTATCTGCTATCCATAAATTTAGAGCTTACATCACGTCAGTTCGACACAATAGCAATAGATAACCTACAGCGAGCAAAACCATAATTGGGTCATTTTGCAGAACAACTCACATAAAACAGTTGACAACCTCGATCTAGCCATCATCAGATTCAACTTTGTACATTTGGAGACGAAACCACTATGAAATTGGTTGAATATCTTTCCTGATCACAGCTGTTATCATTCTGCAAGGCAACTTAGTCGGCAATTCATATTAACTTGCCCAAGGGAAACGTTTTGGAACACAATGTCCCATTCTAAAACTCTAATCTGAAATTGAAAACTTCATGCGCACCATATTGTTTTTCTCAAAAAAGAAAAAATAAATAATAAAAATAATATAGAAGAAACGAGAATTCCTCTACGGCTATCAGAAAAAATCTCAAAATAGGTCACATAAATCTAAAATGAAGAATTTAGTGTCTGCTACTAAATTCAAGAAAGTAAGAATGTGAATTTTTAAACCCTCTCTTTCACAAAAAAGTTTGCCTTTGCTCCGGGAACAGGAACAAAAGCCTATCAACCTTCCCCACAACTTATGTTGTGCTAGTGCACAAGATGTGCCGTTGATCGCTAAAACCAACCAAGGAACCTTTCTGAAGTTCTCCAAAACCTAAATCATAGACAGTTATAGTCCAAATAAGGTTAAAATCTCAAGCAAAATGTCAAAACACTAGCTGGCTGTTAGGCCAGTCCAGCATCATTAGACTGATGCAAGGAAAAGAAACTTGTGATGCTAGTGAGATAGCAAAAATAGTACTTCTTTTCTAAATCTTTGCTTGTCAATTCCTTTTCTTCCAAAATATGGACAATTATAATTGTGAAATGGCATATAGAAAATGACCAATAAATCCCACGGATGGCCGTGGCTTCCTTTAAAGAGAAGCTCATTCTCTCCAGAATCTGCTCCTTGGTTACCTCATTAAACAACTTGAACACATATTAGTTGGAATCTGCCCGAGCCACAACTCATGAACCTGCACACTTGAATAAATAGTGGGCTATATAGATCAACATAAAACATTCATGCAACTTGAGGAAGGTGTCAAATGTACCTAACATGTTCACATACAAGCGCATAATACCATGCCTACTACTTTTTATTCCAAAACATAAAAATAAAAAAAAGCAACCTTATAGTCTCCTCAAGTAAAAAAGTACTCCTTGTACGCCTATGGGCTTATGAAAATCATGCCTGTGCGCTTGTTAGGTACATAATCCAGCAACCCATCCTCTTGTACCTAACCAGCAACCCATCTTGGTATTGCAAAAGCACATAATCCATCTGACCATCATGTTGGTGATAATACATCATCATATCTGTAGTATGTTAAAAAATTCTCATAATGAAAGTTTGAAACATCATTACAGAAGTATGTTGGTGATTTCAAACATGATGCAATACTGCTGCAAACACTACGTCAAAAATTGGAAGAGAAATGATTTTCCACGGGTTGTCGAATGCAGGAGCAGCTCCCCTGATTTGCTCAAATCACGATGTAGGGGTCGCACCCCATCCTGGCCATCCGTTGCACCTCTCACAGATCTCGAGAAATCATGTAAAACTTTCATCGACTCGTTTGACCTATTTTTAAGTGTTTTTACAAAAACTTTTGAACTATAAAGTTATAGATTTTGATGTGATCTACAACTTTGTAATTGAAAATTTTTCGAAAAAATGCAAAATAGTATGCAAAAAAGATAATCAAAGTTTTAAACATCTTTTTGGCACATTGTTTAGCATTTTTCGAAAATCTTTCAAAAACAAAGTTGTATGTAGTTCAAAGTTTTTACTAAAAATACTTAAAAATATGTCCAATAAGCGAATAAAAATTTATATAAAATCTCGTGATTCGAATTTTCACGATGAGTGAAATCAGGGGAGTCGTTTACCTGATTCCTGTTTTGTTGGAATCAGAGTAACCGTGCCAGTCAATTGCATACACACCATATCTCAATCAAGACAAGAGATCTTCCAGACATTCGCATTTGCTTGCGCAACGACCATTTAGGAATACAATATGCGAACAAAAAAAAGACAATATGAAAGCTTAGCAAATTATTGAGGAGAGAACTCATCAAGCATATCTGCTCAACATAGCAAATACTTAAAGGAGACACTGTCAGAAAACTAACAGATACACGTCTACATAAGTTCAATACATTTTCAGAAACTATAGCATATGCCCAAAAACTAATTTTAATATGAAATCTAAAATAATTGTTGAGGAGAAACTCTGTCAGCTTACCTCCTCAAGAGAAGCACAGGAGGTAATCCGAACCGTCTTTATTCACTAAATAAGCAAAGAAGAATTGGAAGCATAGTCAAACCATCAGATAATGATTATAAATCATGATGTGTCAATTTTATCCAGTATGCATTGGATTTTTTGGAAAAATCGGAATACATGCCGGGCAAGAACCAAATAAAGAGTAATCACACTAACACATGGAAGAATAAGTAATGCAAAATAAAACAAAATGCCTTTTAGTAACGCAAATTATGCATAAACAAAAGTGGGAACATTCGTTCATCCATCAAAATAAAACAAGGAAACTTTGTAGATGTGAAATGCACAAAAGCAAGCAAAATAAATACAGTTTCTTGAAATAAAGTACATAGGACAGTCAGAACACTTTGCCCAAATCATTTCCAATGAATCCACATCGTTACATGGCAGAGCGAAACTCATCTGTGCGCACGCAGACAAATGAACCCATTACAACGTGCGAGTCAAGTCCTTATATGCATAGGTTGTCATATTGCTGGAAATACAGTACAAAATAATGGCTCTGTTTTAGCACTCCAAATCTAAATGCAATGCGATCATCATCAGAGGATGATCTGAGAGTTAGATCTCTCCTAGAGGAAAAGACACTACGCATAGTAGGCATAGAATATCTGATTTAAACTTTTTATTCTAGTCCATGACTAGCATTGCATTTAAGGTTGTTTGTGCAATTATGAACAGTCACTAAACCAACCATTAAAAGGATCAGGCTCGACCTTTATTCATTTCTTAGGAAGTTCTTTGAGAGATTTTAGCAATATTCCATAAAACCATAAGTTGAACTAAGGGCATGATACAGTAGGTAAATAGATATCCTCAAGTCATCATCATTGGTTCGCTTCCAAACTAATGGTATGATAGCTTAAATTCCAGAAGTTTGAGCAATTTGAAAAAACTGACAATGACGAAGGACAAAAAAAGTAGATTCTTCAGCTGAAGCCTACATTGACAACGTCTAAAAAGAAGCTGGCAACCCGCGGGCTTGGTTCGCTTCCAACATGGGTATGAACATTAGCTTAAATTCCAGAAGTTTGAGCAATTTGAAAAAACTGACAATGACGAAGGACAAAAAGTAGGATTCTCTCAGCTGAAGCTACATTTACACGTCTAAAGAAGCTGGCACTGGGCCAGTTAAGTTAGATTGAAGATCATTTTGTTGTTAGAAAAACAGTCGCAGGACAAATCAACATATGCAAACCAAAGAATTGGGGAACAAAAAAGTGCAAGTCCTATATTCAACTGATGCAACATTAAGAATTAGAAGCAAGACAGAAATTGATAGACCACCTACAAAGTGAGACCACATTAAATAAAGCGTGAATTGGTGTTATCCATAGAATGATAAACAGAAAGACAGTGCAGTATCATTTTGAATCTCAAAAATTTTGTATGCAAATGAATCAACGATCGATCCAGCCATCTAAGTAAGAGGGTCAAAAGTCAGCTATCATGAGAACGCTAGTATTATCAATTTACAACTTAGAGAAAAGACCACAAGAGGAAAGTACAACTCAAATAAATAGCAACCATTTGTAATGCAAATTCACACAAATCCATTAACTTTCTTTGATTTTATGCTCCATTATGGATAATATCAAATTGAATTGTTCTATTCCTCGACACTATAAGATAACAAGTTTAAAAAAAAAAAAAAAAACCATTCTTGATTCAAGCATGGGCTGCCAACATAATGAATTGCTTTATCAACCTGTCCAGGCTGTCTACCAAACTCATTACGGAGGATGAAGTCCTAAAGTACTCGTTCTTTAAGAACAGTCTCGACAAAGAATTTTTGGCATCAAGATAAGATCTCTGTCGTAACCACTACTTTAAACCAGTCAGATTTGTGATGAAAACCTAACTCTTTCATATATTAATGCAAATGGATACCTAATACAATCTTGTTAATACATTGATCTTTCGAGGAGACACTGTTTACTAGCATATCCAGTAAAGCAGAATCAAATGATTTTGGACAACCCCATTTAGAACATTAAACAGTGCGACTCTAACTCTACCAAGCTTAAAGCAAGTTGAGGAAGCTAAAGGCAAAACTAAATAGCATCAAACATATTGATGGAAATCAGAATGGAATGAAGTGCTTCCTTAGAGAAGTGTAATAAATATCCTTTCCAGCTAGGCTCAGAGCACTTAAACAAATCATTAACAGTTGAGAAAGAATAAGAGCTGTAGCAATGAATTAAAAACAACTATTTTAGGTTAAGCAATACTTTAAGGGTCTTTCAGTAAACAAAGAATACTTGTGCAAAGTACCTTGCTCTCCATTTTAGACGAAACTATGTGGACCAACACTGCAGCAGCTGCTTCAAGATTAAAACCAGCTACAAGCTCCTAAAATAACTATACGAATTTGGATGATGGCATAGAAAATTCTGCAAAAGTTTAGCACACTATATGTCTCAGAGATCAACATAAAACCAAATTATAACTCAGTAAGGCATCCACAAGAAGGCAAGGGTTTTAGAGTTTAGTTCAAGATGTTCTCGACAATAAATAATGAGGCAATTCAGATGCTATACTATCTCCTAAATATCCCATGATTTTTTTTTTTTTTGGTCCACAAGAATTTTTCTCCAGGGAATTAATTAGGTACTCTCTATTGAACTAAGCTGGCTCCCACTTGTGTTAGATCTGAAGAATTGAGCAAGAAAACTTTGGTTGCTTAACGAAATAAACAAAAATTGTACTTCTTTCTAAGTCTCTGCACTTGTCAATTCTGTTACTTTCAAAACATGGACAAATATATTCATCAAACAGCAATATAGAAAAATGACCTAAATTCTTTAAAAAGAAGCTCATTCTCTCCATAATTTGCACCTTGGTTACCTAGTTAGACTCCTTGGACACATATAACTTGGGAATCTGCCCAAGCCACAACCCGTGAACCTGCACACTTGGAAAACTGACTAACACATTCAACAACGCAAAAGATTCATGCAACTTCAGGAGGAAGGTGTCAAATGTACCTAACGAATTCACATGTATACTGCAGAGCCAGCAACCATCTTCTTGATATTGCTGAAGCACATAATCTATCAAACCATCAAGCTGCCAATAATTACATCATCATATATGTAATGTGTTAAAAAAAAATTCCCATACTGAAACATCATTACAAGATTAAAGTTCAAACATGATGCAATAATGTCGCAAACACTATGTCAAAACCTGGAAAGAGAACTGATTTTCCACGGGTTCTCCGTTGCATCTACACCATATTTCATACAGAGATCTTCCGGGAATTCGCATTTGCGTTTGCAATGACCATTTACGAATACAATATGCCAAAAAACATAAAATCAATATAAAAGCTTAGCTAATTATTGAGGAGAGAGCTCATCAAGTACACCTGCTCAAGATATGCTTAGGGACCAATGACCCCTTGAAGTTTTACATCTTTTGAGCAATTTGGTTCGCATACGTTGCTGGTAAAAAAACAAAACTATAGTAAAATGAATAGAAGCATATTTAGATGAAAACGCCAGTTAAAATGAAGAAATTTGGAAGCATACTAGATGCCACTAGATAATGATAACAAATCATGAAATGTTGCAGTAATATCCAGCATGCATCTGTTTAGAAGAAAAGGAAGGAAAAAACATGAATACTGTTTGACGAGAAACAAATAAAAAGGCAAGCACAAAAGCACACGGCAGAAATAAGTAACGACAAAAAACAAATAACAAACTGCCATTCGGGCAAAGTACACGTTAAACTAGGTCTATCAACTCCTAAATCTTTTGCTTAACAAACTTTATAATTACTACCTTTGGACTCCTAATGTTTTTATTGCAGCCACAACTTAGCACATAAATTGCTCCTTCAAGTTATTGTTATTTACTATTTATTTGAGAACTTCACTATTTAATATCTAATCGGACAACAAGCAAACGCAAAAAGTCAGAATTACAACATAAAATAATTTAAAGTAGCATTGAAGTGGGCCATCCACGTTATTTTGAACAAGTATATTCCCATTTCAGAAGCTGCTCAAAGAAGTACACTAGCTTATGCTTTAAAAGATATTTGCATCGCTACTATAGGACACATAACAATACCTCAGAAATGACTCTAGCTGGCCACATCATTGGAGTACAACTGCAATGCAAGAGCATCCATGTAACAAAGTGATCTTAAAACAAAGGCACGCTAAGGATTTGGTAGTAACCAAATAAAAACGAAGACAAAAACAGAACAAATGCAACACCTACAGATACATTAGCAGCAAACTGATAACCGCATAGTAGAATATTAAAATAGACATATGATGTTTCTCAGGTGATGCACCAAGATTTTAGGTGCCGTTTCAAACTGAGATTCAGCAAATCCTGTTGATTATGCCGTTAGACCGAGCCCATGCACATTTACTTTTATTTACGTTGAAACTAAAACAGCTCAGCATGTGCTGCCATGCTTCCTGCATAGGCCGGCATAATTTACATTGATCAACATGGGTAGTTTCTACCCATGCGGTTAGTAACTGCTAGCGCCCCCCCCCCCCCCACAGTTACCTAAAACTTTCGAAAGAATTTTAACAAGATTACAAGCTTTCAAAATAGACTAGATCCTGAAGAGATGCACGTCCATGTAGTTCAATGAAGACAGCAAAAACTTAAAGGAGACACTGTCAGAAAACGAAGATATGTACGTCTATATAAGTTCAATACATTCTCAGAAACTATAACATAAGCCCAATAAGCAAATTTGATAAGAAATCTAAAATAATCGTTGAGGAGACAATTTGTCAGCTTACCTCCTCAGGAGAAGCACAGGAGGTAAATCGAACTGTCTTTATTCACTAAATAAGCAAAGAAGAATTGGAAGCATAGTCAAACAAACAGATAATGATTATAAATCACGAAGTGTCAATTTTATCCAGTATGCACTTCATTTGGGGAAAAATTGGAAATACAGGAATACTCTGGGCAAGAACCAAATAAAGAGTAATCCCACTAACACATGGAAGAATTAATAATGCAGAATAAAACAAAATGCCCTTTAGTAATGCAAATTACGCACAAAAAAAAGTGGGAACATTCGGTCATCCATCAAATAAAACAAGGAAACTTTGTAGATGTGAAAAGCAAGCGCATGCAAAATAAATATAGTTTCTTGAAATAAAGTACATAGGACAGCCAGAACACTTTGCCCAAATCATTTCCAATGAATGCACATCGGTACATGGCAGAGCGAAACTCATATGCGTAGGTACTGGGTACTGGAAATACAGTACAAAATAATGGCTCCGTTTTAAAGCTCCAAATCTAAAGGTCATTTTGCTCAAAATGCAATGCTATCATCATCAGAGGACAATCTAAGAGTAAGATCTCTTCTAGAGGAAAAGACACTACGCATAATAGGCATATAATAGCTGATTAAAACTTTTTATTCTAGTCCATGACTAGCATTACATTTAAGGTTGTTGTGCAATTATGACGTCAACTAAACCACACCAATTGAAAAGGCTTCAGCTCAACCTTTATTCAATTTGCTTAGGAAGTTCTTGAGAAGATTTTAAAGCAATATTTGTATGAAAAGATAGCTTGAACTAAGGCATGATACATATGGTAAATAGATATCCACAGTCATCATCTGGTTCGCTTCCAAACTAATGGAATGATAGCTTAAATTCCAGAAGTTTGAGCAATTTGAAAAAACTGACAATGACGAAGAAGAGCAAAAAGTAGGATTCTCTCAGCTGAAACTACAGTCACATGCCTACAGAAGATGGCACTGCGCCAGTTCATCTAGACTGTCGTTAAAAAAGTGTCCGAGAAATCAACATATGCAAACCAAAGAATTGGGGAACAAAAAAATGCAAGTCCTATATTCAACTACAAGCCAGCATGAAACTGCTGCAACATGAAGAATTAGAAGCAAGACAGAAATTGATAGACCACCTACAAGTGGACACATTAAATAAAGCAAGAATTAGAAGTTATCCATGGAATGATAAACTGAAAGACAGTGCAGTATCATTTTGAATCTCCAAGATTTTGTATGCAAATCAATCAACGATCTATCCAACCATCTAAGAGGTCAAAAGTCAGCCATTGCAAGAACGCAAGTATTATCAATTTACAACATAGAGAAAAGACCACAAGAAGAAAGTATAGTCCATATAATAGCAACCATTTGTAATACAAATTCACACAAATCCATCAACTTTCTTTGCTTTTCTGCTCCATTACGGATAATATCAAATTGCATTCTTCTATTCTTCGACACTATAAGATAACAGGTTTTATTAAAAAAAAAACCATTCTTAATTCAAGCATTTTATGGCAACATAATGAATAGCATTATCAACCTGTCCAGGCTGTCTACCAAACTCATTAAGGAGGACGAAGTCCTAAAGAAAATACTTGTTCTTTAAAAACACCTCAACAAAGAATCTTTGGCATCAATATAAGATCTCTATCGTAACCACCACTTTAAACCAGTCAGAAGTGTGGTGAAGACCTAACTCTTTCATATATTAAAGCAAATGGGTACCTAATACAATCTTGAAAATACATTGATCTTTTGAAGAGCCACTGTTTACTAGCATATCCAGTAAAGCAGAATCAAATGATTTTGGACAACCCCATTAAGAACATTAAACAGTGCGACTCTTAACTGTACCAACCTTAGAGCAAGTTGAGGAAGCTAAAGGCAAGACGCATCAAACATATTGATGGAAATAAGAATGGAATGAAGTGCTTCCTTAGAGAAGTGTAATAAATATCTTTTCCAGTTAGGCTCAGAGCACTTAAACAATCATTAACAGTTGAGAAAGAATAGCTAGCTGTAGCAATGAATTAAATCAACTGTTTTTAGTTAAGCCAATACTTAAGGGTCTTGAGTAACAAAAATACTTGTGCAAAGTAACCTTGGCTCTCCATTTTCAGATGAAACCTATGTGGACATCACTGCAGCAGCAGCTTCCAGATTAAAACCAGCTACAAGCCTCCTGAAAGATAAATAGTTATACGAATTTTAAAGATGACGATAAGAAAAACCTGCAAAAGTTATGCCACAATATATGTCTCAGAGATCACAATATACTTGTGCTAACCAGAATATACGAATTAACATGCAAGCGAATATTACCATGCCTACTACTTTTCATTCAACAAAATGCAAACCTTATGGTCTCCTTAAGTAATTAAGTAATAGTTGTATGCCTATGGGCTTATCAAAATCTTGCCTGTACACTGCTGAACTAGCAACCATCTTCTTGATATTGCTAAAGCACATAATCCATCCGACTATCAAGTTGCCAATAACTACATCATCATATATGTACAGTGTTAAAAAATTTTCTTACCGAAACATCATTCATGGAGTATGTCAATGATTTCAAACCTGACGCAATAAAGTCGCAAACGTTATGTCAAAACCTGGAAAGAGAACTGATTTTCCATGGGTTGTCAATTGCATCCACACCATATTTTATACATAGATCTTCCAGGAATTCACATTTGCTTGTGCAATGACCATTTAGGAATACAATATGCCAAAAAACACAAAATCAATATGAAAGCTGAGCTAATTATTGAAAAGAGAGCTCATCAAGTATACCTACTCAAGATATGCTTAAGGACCGATGACCCCTTGAAGTTTTACATCTTTTGAGCATTTTGCTTTGCATACACTACTGGTAAAAAAACAAAACTATAGCAAAATGAATAGAAGCATATTTAGATCAATATGCCAGTTAAAATGAAGAATTTGAAAGCATACTAGAAGCAACTAGATAGCGATAACAAATCATGAAATGTAGCAGTAATATCCAGCATGCATCTGTTTTGCAAAAAAAAAAGAAGGAAAAACCTTGAATATTGTTTGACGAGAAACAAATAAAAAGGTAAGCACAGTAGTACACGGCAGAAATAACTACTGATAAAGAACAAATAACAAACTGCCATTTGGGCAAAGTATACGTAAATAGACGGTCATCCGAAAAAAGTAAAAGGAAAGCAGGTTATTTTCTTGTTGAAAACAACCAAATTGATGCATGATATACATTAACATATGAGAATAAATACAGAAGAACATAAGAACACTTGGGCTAAATCATTTCCAAGAATAGCAAATTTAACATGGTATAGCCACACACATCAATTCATAGGGGTCAAAAGAAGCACTACGTGAGATGAAGTGATTATATTTAAATTGACCCCACATCTGAAGTTATTTTTATTTACTCTTTATCTGAGAGCTTCACTATTTAATATCTAATATGACAACTCGCAAACGCAAAAATCAGAATTACAACATAAAATAATTTAAAGTAGCATTGAAGTGGGCCATCCATGTTATTTTGAATAAGTATAATTCCCATTTCAGAAGCTGCTCAAAGAAGTACACTAGCTTTAAAAGATATTTGCATTGTTACCCTAGTATACATAACTATACCTTACAAGTGACTCTAGTTGGCCACATCATTGGAGTACAACTGCAATGCAAGAGTATCCATGTAACAAAGTGATCTTAAAACGGAGGCACGCTAAATATTTGGTAGTAACCAAAAAAAAAGAAGCCAAATAAATGAACAAATGCAACACCAACAGACGCATTAGCAGCAAACATAATAATCACATAATAGAATAAAAATTGACATATGATGTTTCTAAGGTGATGCACCAAGATTTGAGGTGCCGTTTCAAACTGAGAATCAGTAAATCCTGTTGATTATGCCGCTAGACCGAGCCCATGCACATTTATTTTATTTATGTTAAAACTAAAACAGCTCAGCATGTGCTGCCATGCTGCCAGCAGAGGCAGGTATAATTTACATAGGTCAACATGGGTAGTTTCTAGCCATATGGTTAATAACTGCTAGCACAGAAGACGCCCCTAGTTACCTAAAACTTTCAAAGAATTTTTAACAAGCTTACAAGCTTTCAAAATAGATTAGATCCCTAAGAGAAGCACGTCCACGTAAGTTCAATGAAGACATGCAAAAACTTAAAGGAGACAGTGTCAGAAAACTAAGAGATGTACGTCTACATAAGTTCAATACATTTTCAGAAACTATAGAATATGCCCCAATAACTAAATTTAATATGAAATCTAAAATAATTGTTAAGGAGACACTCTGTCAGCTTACCTCCTCAAGATAAGCACAGAAGGTAAATCGAACCATCTCTGTTCACTAAATAAGCAAAGAAGAATTGGAAGCATAGTCAAACCATCAAATAATGATTATAAATCATGAAGTGTCAATTTTATCCAGTATGCATTTCATTTGGGGAAAAATTGGAATACATTAATACTCGGGGCAAGAGCCAAATAATGAGTAATCGCACTAACTCATGGAAGAATTAGTAACGCGAAATAAAACAAAATGCCTTTTAGTAATGCAAATTACGCAGAAACAAAAGTGGGAACATGCGGTCAACCATCAAAATAAAACAAGGAAACTTTGTAGATGACAAATGCAAGCGCATGCAAAGTAATATAGTTTCTTGAAATAAAGTACATAGGAAAGTCAGAACACTTTGCCCAAATCATTTCCAATGAATGCACATTGGTACATGGCAGAGCGAAACTCATCTGTGCGCATGCCGACAAATGAATCCATTACAACGTGCGAGTCAAGTCCTTATATGCATAGGTTGTCATATTGCTGGAAATACAGTACAAAATAATGGCTCTGTTTCAAAACTCCAAATCTGATAAAGGTCATTTTGCTCAAAATGCAATGCTATCAATAATGCCTATCATCATCAGAGGACGATCTAAGAGTTAGATCTCTACTAGGAAAAGACACTGCGCATAGTAGGCATATAATAGCTGATAACGATAATAAATCATGAAATGTTGCAGTAATATCCAGCATGCATCTCAGAGATCACATAAAAACCAAATTATAACTCAGTAAGGATCCACAAGAGGCAAGGGTTTAAAGTTTAGTTCAAGATGTTCTCGACAATAAATAATGAGGCAATTCAGATGTTCTCCTAAATATCCCATGCTTTTTTTTTTTGGTCCACAGGAATTTTTCTCCAGGGAATTAATTAGGTACTCTCTGTTGAACTAAGCTGCTCCCACTTGTGCTTAGATCTGAAGATTGATGCAAGGAAAAGAAACTTGTGGTGCTTAACGAAATAACAAAAATTGTACTTCTTTTCTAAGTCTCTGCACTTGTCAATTCTGTTACTTTCAAAACATGGACAAATATATTCATCAAACAGCATATAGAAAATGACCTGAAATTCTTTAAAAAGAAGCTCATTCTCTCCATAATCTGCTCCTTGGTTACCTAGTTAGACTCCTTGGACACATATTACTTGGGAATCTGTCCAAGCCACAATTCGTGAACCTGCACACTTGGAAAATTGACTAACATATTCAACAGCGTAAAAGATTCATGCAACTTCAGGAGGAAGGTGTCAAATGTACCTAAGGAATTCACATACAAGCGAATAATACCATGCCTGCTACTTTTCATTTAACAAAATGCAAACCTTATAGTCTCCTTAAGTAACAAAGTAATAGTTGTAAGGCGATGGACTTGCCAAAAATCCTGCCTGTGCACTGCTAGAACTAGCAACCTGTCTTCTTGATATTGCAAAAGCACGTAATCCATCTGACCATCTTGTTGCCGATAAATACATCGTCGTATATGTACCGTGTTAAAAAATTCTCATACTAAAATATCATTGCAGAATTATGTCAATGATTTCAAACATGAAGCAATAATAATGCAAACACTACATCAAAAAACTGGAAAGACAACTGATTTCTCATGGTTTGCCAATTGCATAAATAACTATTATCATTCAAGTCCAGATATCTTCCAAAATTGCGTAATGACCTTTTAGGAATACAATATGCCAAAAACATAAAATCAATGTGAAAGCTCAGCTAATTATTGAGGAGATAACTTATCAAGCTACCTGCTCAAGATATGCCCAGGGACTAATTACCCCGTGAGGTTTTACATCTTTTGAGAAACTTGGTTCACATACACCAATGGTAAATCAAAAAAAAATATAGTAAAATGATTGGAAGCATATTAAGGTCAATACGTCAAGTAAAAGAAGAAGTTTGGACACATACTGGAAGCCATTAGACAATGCTAACAAATCATGCAATGTTGCAGTAATATCCAGCATGCATTTGATCTGCAAAAAGAGGAAAAAGCAAACATGAATACTATTGACGAGAAACAAACAAAAATAAGCACAACAGTATACAATAGAAATAAGTAAAGACAAAAAAAATTATACTAATAACAATAACAAACTGCCATTTTGGCAAAGTATACATAAACACAAGGTTTACCGTGCCGTGCCGTTTCGGTAAACTCAGATCTCGAGACGTGCCGTGCCGACTGTGCCGACCGTGCCGAATCGTACAATTATATAAAAAAATATAAGATTTATTATATAAATAGTAATAAAAATTAAATAACAAGAAGTCTCATTCATTTGTTAAAATTCAAAGCACATATTATAAATTATTACCACATTGAGTGTTGGTGTGGTTGATATCGACGAAATCTAAATCATATAAATTTACTCCGTGCCTTGTTTGAAAATAATATACCCACATATCCCATGAATAAATATGATGATACTCATTATTAAAAAAAAAAATTAAAAAAAAATAAAAAAACGAAATTTGCCGACCGTGCCGACCGAAACGGCCGAAAAACAGCCGTTTCGGCCGTTCCGGTGCCGCCACTTGGCGGCACCGAGACGTCAAACCACGCATAAACAGACGGTCACATAACAAATTAAAGGCAGGTTACTTTCTTGTTGTAAGCAACCAAATTCATGCATAATATACCTTAACTTCTTATAATAAATACAGAAGACCATAAGAACACTTTGTCTAAATCATATTCCAGGAATAGCAAATGTACATGCATTACAAGAAAAATAATTTTTAGTGACAATAATCCAGCGACTAAACACATTTTAATTTAATCACTAGCAGCCTCTGCGACTAAAATTTGTACAATCAATAACTAAACAACAATAACAATTTAGTTTTTATTTAACTTTTTTCCTGTAGTGATGGTGTAGCCGCACATCTATTCACAGGGGTCAAAAGCAGCGCTACATGAGATCAAGTCCTTATATGCATGGTTCTACAATAAACCCAAAAGAAGTTAGATTTGACTCTACACATGATGCTACTGACATAGGCAACGCTACTAATATAGGCAGCTTCCAGGTAAAACAAGAAAAGTTTTTGGCATCTTCCTTATTGGCAAACTATGCCTTTCATCTTTCTTATTTTGATAAATGATTATGATAGTGTTGCAAAATTAAAAATTGTACCATTGCAAAATGAAGTTAGTGTTATGGAGTACTAATGTAGTGCTAACAATTGCAGGATTGATTTAAAAGAGATAGTATAGATAAGGGGCTGATACAAGAAAAACCATTAGTTTTATCCAAGGTTTAAAATGACGGGCGGCACGCTCGGTGCCGCCCGGCACGTGCCGGATCCGACAGGATCCGGCACCGGCCCGTCAAGTACGGGCGAGTTTCGCCCGTGCCGGATGTGCCGCTCCATGCCGCCCGAAACGGGCAGCACGGAGTAGAATTTCGTTCCTGTGAAATGGGAATTATACTTTTTCAACATAGCGTGGTCCACTTGTATGGTACTTTAAATAATTTATGTAGTAACTCTGATTTTTGTTTTATGCGTTCGCTTGTCATCGGATTGGATATTAAATTGCCCATGAAGGGCCGTCTTGTAAAACCCAAGTTCTTATACGCATAAACTGGTCCTACTCGAATATGCAAATACAAGTTGGTTTTAACCCAAGAAAAGTCTACACATGATGCAACTGATATAGGCAATTTTCAGTTCATAAAAAAAACAATTTTTGGCATATTGGTTAATCAGGAAAGTTTCTTTTGTGGGCATACCAAAAGATTCTAACCTACTCACGACGCATCTTTCTCGATTGAATAGGTCTCTCAGCTCCTAACCTCTTTGCATATCTCATGGCTGAATGAGGTTTTTCTTACCATCTTCCAACCTTAGAATCTCCTTTCAGCATCAACATGCCACAAACATTGCTCAAGTTAGTATTATTTAATTCTTTGATACTTAGTATGCGCGCAACAAAAATCAGGTATATAATTAAATAACGCGCAAGTATAGTTCCCATTAAGAGGTTACCCAAAATACTTTTGCTTGTACAGTATTTGTTTGCATCCTAAAGTATTACAAATAGGTACATCTTTGAGATCCCATTAGCTAGTCAAATTGCCAGAATATAACTGCCATGAAAGAGAATCAAAATATCAAAGTGATTTTGGAAAAGCTGTCATGCTAAATATTTGGTAACACTTTAAAAAATAAATAAATAAATAAAGTCATACCAAGACCATTGATTGAAAACATGTATAAGTTGACCTTTAAAGGGAGAGTGGGCAAAGCTTCAGCAAGCACAACAATTATACTGCTCCTTTAAACTGCAACCTTCAGTCTTGTCACACTAATGAGAAAGAATAAGTACAAACAATAGCATAAGAGCTAAAAAATGTTACCAAATTTAAATATTGACTCTAAAGGGGCATTTGGTAATAGCTTATTAAACTAAATGTGGGTTGCCACGTTTAGGACAGGCACATGTAAAAAAGTAGGGCCACGGTTCTTTTGCTTAGATCCAATCATTCGATATATTCTTGTAAGAAACTCAACAAGCACAATTACTGACCGAAATAACATATAAAATCCACAAAAATAGAAATCTGACATCTAAATGGTCTAACGCGATTGCCAATCTGACCACCATTTCCTTATAAATTTAAAGTCAGAAGTTGTAAGCAAATTACCTACTTAAGTGGCAAAACTAAAGCTTTTAATCTAGAAATTGAACTTCATGTTGCACCATATTGTTTTCCCTAGAGATATAGAGGATTGAGATTTCTCTACGGCTAGTCAGAAATTATGTTGAGTATGTCTGCATGTGAATATGAGTATAATATAGCTCAAATAGATCGCGTAACCTAAATGAAGAATTTAGTGTCTGCTACTAAAGTCAAGCATGTATGGAAGTGATTTTAACCTCTCTTTCACAACAAAACTACCTCTTGCTCCGGGACCAGGAACAAAAGCCTAACCTTCCCCGACACTTAATGTTGTGCTAGTGCATCGAGATGCGCGTTAATCAGCTAAAACCAGCCACGAATCTATCTGAAGTTCTCCAAAACCTAAATCATAGACAGTTAATAGTCAAATAACGTTAGAATCTCAAGCAAAAATGTCGAAACAACAGCTGGCTGTAGGGGCCAGTCAACATCATTAGACTGATGCAAGGAAAAGAAACTTGTGATCCTAGCGAAATAGCAAAAATAGTACTTTTCTAAGTCTTTGCACTTGTCAATTCCTTTTCCTTCAAAATATGGACACATATAATCGTGAAACGACATATAGAAAATGACTCGAAGACTACAATAAATCCCACGGATGGTCGTGGCTTCCTTTAAGCTTCCTTTAAGAGAAGCTCATTCTCTCCAGAATCTGCTCCTTGGTTACCTCGTTAGACATCTTGAAGACATATTAGTTCAGAATCTACCCAAGCCACAACTCATAAACCTGCACACTTGAATAAATTGAGGGATATATAGAATAGTTTAAAACATTCATGCAACTTGAGGAAGGTGTCAAATGTACCTATCATATTCACATACAAGCGCATAATAACCATGCCCTACTCTATTCATTCCGAAAAGAAAAAAAAAACAACCTTATAAGTCTCCTCAAGTAATGAAGTACTACCTGTATAACTATGGGCTTATGAAAATCTTGCCTGTGCACTTGTTAGATACGTAATCCAGCAATTCATCCTCTTGTACCTAACAGCAACTCATGTTGATATTGCAAAAGCACATAATCCATCTGACCATCATGTTGGCGATAATACGTCATCATATCTGTACTAAGTTAAAAAATTCTCACACTGAAAGTTTGAAACATCAATACATAAGTATGTCAGTGATTTCACACATGATACCATAATATTGCAAATATTACGTCAAAAACTGGAAGAAAACCGATTTCCCACGGAAGGTCAAATGCGGGCACAGCTCCCCTGATTTGCTCAAATTAGGATGTAGGGACCGCGCCCCATTCTGGTCGTCCATTGTATCTCTCACGGATCTCGAGAAATTATATACAACTTGCGTCGACTCGTTTGACCTATTTTTAAGTGTTTTTACAAAAAATTTTGAACTACAAAGTTATAGATTTTGATGCGATCTACAATTTTGTAGTTGAAAATTTTTCGAAAACATGCCAAATAATACACGCCAATAACATTAATGCATAACATATATTAACTTCTGAGAATAATAAAAGCAGGTTATTTTCTTGTTGTTAAAAAATACCTTGTCAAAATAATTTTCTAGGAAAAGCAAATGTACAGGGCATAGCCACACAAATCTAATCACAGGGTTCAAAAGAAGCACTACATAAGATCAAGTACTTATATGCATGGTTCTACATATACCACCCAAAAAAGTTAGATTTAACCCAACTAAAGTCAACACATGCTACTGATATAGGCAACTTCCAGATAAAACAAGAACATTTTTAGGCATCTTTCTTTTTGGGAAACTAGGCCTATCAGTTATCTTTTGGCTAAACAAACTTTACAATTACTACCTTCGAACCCTAATGTTTTTATTGACTTGGGAGTAAATAAACTAAACAAACTAAACAAACTTTACACCACAACTTACAACAGATATTGCTCCTTCTCAAGAAATTTTTATTTATTTATTCTTGTTTTTGAGAACTTCACAATATAATATCCAATCCGATGACAAGCGAACGCATAAAACAAAAATCAGAATTACTACATAAATTATTTAAAGTACCATAGAAGTGGACCACGTTATGTTGAAAAAGTATAATTCCAATTTCAGAAGCTGCTCAGAGAAGTACAATAGCTTGTGCTTTAAAAGATATTTGCAACGTTACCATAGTACACAGAACTATATCTTAGAGATGACACTAGATGGCAACATTATTAGAGTACAACTGCACGACAAGAATATCCATGTCACAAAGTGATCTTAAGGGAGGCATGCTAAATCTTGTAACAACTACAAAAAAAGGAAAAAAAACAAAAATAAAAATATGACAAATAGCAGAACAAATGCCATACGTACATGCACATCAGCAGCAGATATGATAACCACATAATAGAATTTTACGATAGACAAATGATTTTTCTAAGGTGATGCATCAAGATTTCACGTGTCGTCTCAAACTGAGATTTAGTAAAGTAAATCTTGTCGATTATGCCGTCAGACCAAGCTCAGGCACATTTTATTTATTTTGAAATTAAAACCATTTAGCCTGTGCATCCCATTCTGCTTGGCATAGGCTGGAATAATTGAAATAGGTCAACATTGGCACCGGTTAATAATTGCTAGCACAAAAGACGACCCACCAGTTAACCTAAAACTTTCGAAAGAATTGTTAACAAGAATACTAGCTTTTAACATAGCTTTGATCCCTGAGAAATGTACATCTACATAAGTTAAAAAATTAAAGAAACCTATTTTCAGTAAAATTTAATGCTACAACACTTGCAAGCGGTCAGGAAACAATTCCTTTACTAATATGCAATTGGCATGGTTGCACATAGTGAGATATATACATGCAAGAGCAAACTACGACTAGGGCGGCCGCCGCCCGCCCTTTATGGTTTTAAAGAAAACATCTACATGCAGCCCAATATATGAACAACAAAGGACTTACATTGAATGATACAATACTGGATCATTGAAATAATGCTGTTATAACTCAAGAACTTTACTGGATCTAACATCTAATATCCATCTTAAGAAACAGACACAGAGGAATGAGAACATGGTTGCACAGTGAGACATATACATGTAGAAGCAAAACTAAAACTTACCTTATGGTTTAAAGAAAAATTTTAATCTGGCATGCAGCTTAAATATAATGACACATAAGGAAGCTTACTTGAATGATAAATTACTGATCAATTTTGATATATGCTGTCACAAGCTGAGACACTTTACTGGATCCTAACTAACAATCTAAAATCCATCTTAAAAAATAGACAGAGGAATGAGAATTCTCTAGGGCTGATCAGGAATCTTGTTGAGTATTGTCTGCAATATAACATAAAGCTCACATAGGAATGAGAATGGGGTTTGCCACATTTAGGAAAGCAATTTCAAAAAGTAGGGACATGGTTTCTTATGCTTAGATCTGAATCTTTGGTGTGTGCTTGTTACAATTTGACACTAATTACTAGATGAAACTAACATCTGAATATCTAATTACTAGATGAAACTAACATCTAAATATCTATTAATCAAATAGTTAGTGGAATGCGATTTCCCTAAGGCTAGTGGAAAAAACAATGACGAGTATGTTTACAATGTCAATATTAGTGTCATAAAGCTCACATAAGTCACCATACTAAATGAAGAAGATATGAACACAAAACGAAGAATTTAAACTATCTGCTATCCATAAATTAGAGCTTACATCACGTCAGTTCGACACAATAGCAATTAGATACTACAGCGAGCAAAACCTATAATTGGGTCATTTGCAAACTAACCTCACATAAACAGTTGACAACCTCGATCTAGCCATCATCAGATTCAACTTTGTACCATTTGGAAGACGAAACCACTATGAAATTGGTGAATATCTTTCCTGATCACAGCTGTTATCATTCTGCAAGGCAACTTACAGGCATTCATATTAACTTGCCCAAGGGACGTTTTGGAACACAATGTCCCATTCTAAACTCTAATCTGGAAATTGAACTTCATGCTGCACCATATTGTTTTCTCAAAAAAGAAAAAATAATAATAATAATAATAATATAGAAGAACGAGAATTCTCTACGGCTAGTCAGAAAAATCTCAAATAGGTCACATAATCTAAATGAAGAATTTAGTGTCTGCTACTAAATTCAAGAAAGTAAGAGATGTGATTTTTAACCTCTCTTTCACAACAAAAGTGCCTTTTGCTCCGGGAACAGGAACAAAAGCCTATCAAACCTTCCCCCACACTTATGTTGTGCTAGTGCATCAAGATGTGCGTTGATCAGCTAAAACCAACCAAGGACCTTTCTGAAGTTCTCCAAAACCTAAATCATAGACAGTTATAGTCAAATAAGGTTAAAATCTCAAGCAAAAATGTCAAAACACTAGCTGGCTGTAGGGCCAGTCAGCATCATTAGACTGATGCAAGGAAAGAAACTTGTGACTGCATGAGATGGCAAAGTAACTTCTTTTTCTACAATCTTTGTTGTCAATCTCCTTTCTTTATCCAAATATACTGTGACAAGAGAGATTGTGAAATGGCATATGCGTAGAAATGACAATTAAATCCAGGATGGCCGTTGGCTTCACTTTAAGAGAAAGCTCATTCTCTCTCCAGAAATCTGCTCCTGAGTGGTTACCTCATTAAACCAACTTGAATCATCATATTAGTGGAATTCTGACCGACACCAACTCATGAATCTGCACACTTGAAATAAATGTGGGGGCTTATAGATCCAACATAAACCATTCATGCAACTTGAGGAAGGTGTCCAAATGTACCTAACATGTTCACAGATACAAGTTCAATAATCCAGCGAGCTATCTTTTTATTCCACACGAAACATAAAAATAAAAAAGAACCTTGAATAGTCCTCCTCAAGTAAAAAAGTACTCTTGTCGCCTATGGGCTCTATGAAAATCATGCATTGTGCGCTTGTTAGGTACATAATCCAGACAACCCTACTCATTGTCCTAACTGCAGCACCCATCTTGGTATTCCGCAAAAGCACATAATCCATCTGACCATCATGTTGGTGATAATACATCATCATATCTGATATATTTAAAAAATTCCATAATGACAGTTTGAACATCATTACAGAGTATGTTGGTCATTCAGAAACATGAGGGACACTATCAAATACTGCTTCGCAATAACACTAACGCGTCAAAAAATTGGAAGAGAAAAGTGACTCTTTATCCAAGGGTTGTCGAAATGCTAGGAGCAGCTCCCCTGATTTGCTGCCAAATGACGAATGATGCAAAGGCGCGCATAGCCCGCATCCTGGCCATAGGAGGTGAGCTACACACCGCTCGCGTGGCACTTAGCAACCTCTCAGCTAAAGATACCTCGAAAACATGCGTAAAAGCTTTCCATCGCTTGGTTTGACTATTTTTTAAGTGTTTTTAAACTACAAAAACTTTTGGAACTAATATACAGTTATAGATTTGATGTTGATCTTACAACTTTGGTAATCTGAAATTTTTCTGTTCGATAAAAATGCAAAATGTTAATGCAAAAAGAAGATTAATCAAAGTTTCAATACATTATAGGGGGGCAACACCATTGTTTAGTCTTTTCGAAAATCTTTCAAAACAAGTGTAATAAGTAGGTGTCAAAGTTTTAGACTAAAATACTTTAAAATATGTCAATTCAACGAATAAAAATTTATAATAAATCTTCGTGATTGTCGAATTTTCACGAATGAGTTGAAATCAGGGGAGTCGTTTACCTATTCCTGTTTGTTTGGAAATCAGAACGTAACCGTGCCAAGTCAATTGCATACACAACAAACCATATCCTCATCAAGACACAGAGATCTTCCAGACATTCCGCATTTGCTTGCGCAAACGACCATTTAGGTAAACAATATGCGAAAAAAAAAAGAATTGAAGCTTAGCAATTATTGAGGAGAGAACTCATCAAGCATATCCTGCTCAGATATGGCTTAAGGACCAATGACCCGTTGAAGGTTTACATCATTTGAGAAATTTGGTTAACATACAACAACTGGTAAAAAACCAAACTATAGTAAATGAAATAGAAGCATATTAATGTCAAAACCAACTAAAAGAGAGAAATTTTGAAGTCATCACTAGAAAGCCATTAAATCATTATTCTTTGTTGACGAGAAGATAACATGCAAGCCAGCAGTACAAAAAAACCTGGCAGAATAAGCAACGAGACAAAAAAAAAAGAAAAAAAAAAAGGCTATTTGGGGCATTAATAAATGCATAAACTCGACGGTCATTCCAATAAAATAAAAGCAGGTTAACTTTCTGTTGCAACAATAACTTCATGCATAACATACATTAACTTCTGAGCAATAAATACAGAAAGATGATAAGTACAAATACCTGTCAAAATAATTTTCCCTAGGGAAAGCAATGTCTATGGCATAGCCACGACAAATCAATCACAGTCAAAAGAGGCAACTACATATAGATCAATGTGCTTATATGCACTGGTTCTGAATTACACCCGGCCCCAAAAAAGTTAGCATTTTAACGGAACTCCAACTAAAGTTTACAAACATGCTACTGATATATGCCAACTTCAGATAAACAAGAACATTTTTTTGGGCATCTTTCCTTTCGGAACTAGGTTCCTACATCAATTATCTTTGGCTTAACAAACTTGAGATTACTACCTCCGAACCTAAAAAATTTTCCTTGCACCACACTTACCACAGACATTGGCTCATTCATTTCTCAAGTTATTTTTAATTTATTTTTTTCCTTGTTTCTGAGAACTTCATCAATTTAACTATCCAATCCGATGGACAAGCGGAGCATAAAACCAAAATCAATCACTAACATAATTATTACGTAGCATAGAAAGTGGGATTCCACATTACGTTGAAAAAGTATAGATCCCATTTCAGAACAGTCGCTTCAAAGAAGTCAACAAGCTTGTGCTTTTTTAAAGATATTTGCATCAATGTATTATCCATAGTTGCCAAAAAATGCACAGAAACTATAGAATCTTAGATGACCTAGAATGGCAAACACCTTATTGAGTTCAATGAACTGCAAGAGTCATCCATGTAACAAAGTTATCTTAAAAAGAGAAGAATCCCTCGTGGCGCTGGGTAGACATGCGACCTTTGGCGGTAGTGGGAGAACGGAGTGACGGTTGGGGTGGCAGAGAAGTCGGTTGGCATGCTATCCTTGTAATAACTAAAATAAACGAGAGTAAAAATTTTTTATAAAAAAAAAAAAAAAAAAAAAAAAAAAAAAAAAAAAAGGATGACAAATAACAGAAAAAATACAATACCTATATGTGCGAGACAACTAATCTGATTAGTGAGGTTGATATGAGCTATCTAGAATGGTAGGCAAGTCGTCCTATTATACATTTCGGCCATTAAAATGCTGATATTGATTAACCCACATGTCGAACAAAAATGTTACAAAGACAAATGAAATTTGAAAAATTTTTTCTCGAAGGGGTGAGCACAACCAAGATTTCAAGGTGCCGTGTCTCAACGTGAGACAGTTTTGAGTAATATCTTAGGTAATTATTGCGCTACTCAAAGAAATATAACCAAGCCACGCATCATTGGCACCATTTTATTTTTGGACTGAGGTGTGAAAAAAAAATTAAAACCATTTAGCCTGTGCAGTTCCCATGAAATGCTTGGCACAGGCCGAGTAATTGAAATGGGTGGTCAACTTGGCAAGTTTCTAGCCATGCGGTTAATAACTGCTATCACAAAAGACGACCCACCAGTTAACCTAAACTTTCACAAAGATTGTTAACAGAATTAACTAGCTTTTTAAACATAGCTGTTGAATCCCTGAGAAATGTAAAACATCTACATAAGTTAAAAATTAAAGAAACCTACTTTCAAGTAAAATTTAAATGCTACAACATCTTGCAAGCGTTTCACGAAACAAATTCTTTACTAATATGCAATTGGCATGGTTGCACATAGTGAGATATATACATGCAAAAGCAAACTACGACTACCTTATGGTTTAAGAAATCATCTACATGCAGCCCAATATATGACAACATAAGGAATGATAAATTACTGGATCATTTGATATATGCATATTATAACTGGATCATTTGAATGATAAATTACTGGATCATTTGATATATGCATGTTATAACTCAAGATACTTACTGGATCTAACTACACCTAAAATCCATCTTGAAAAACAGACACAGAGGAATGAGAACATGGTTGCACAGTGAGACATATACATGTAGAAGCAAACTACAACTACCTTATGGTTTAAGAAATATCTGCATGCAGCTTAAATATATGACAACATAAGGAACTTACTTGAATGATAAATTACTGAATCATTTGTATAAATGCTGCTCACAGCTGAAGAACACTACTGGATCTACTAACATCTAATCCATCTTAAAAAATAGAACAAAGGAATGAGAATTCTCCAGGGCTGATCAGGAATCTTGTTGAAGTATTTGTTCCCTGGCAAATATAACATAAAGCTCACATAGGAATGAGAATGTGGTTTGCCACATTTAGGAAAGCAATTTCAAAAAGTAGGGACAGGGTTCTTATGCTTAGATCTGAATCCTGGTATATGCTTGTTACAATTTGACACTAATTACTAGATGAAACTAACATCTAAATATCTAGTAATCAAATAGATAGTGGAATGTGATTTCTCTAAGCCTAGTGTGTGATTTCTCTAAGGCTAGTGGGGAAAACAATGACGAGTATGTCTACAGAATATAAGTGTCATAAAGATCACATAAGTCACCAGGACTAAATGAAGAAGATATGAACACAAAACAAAGAATTTAAAATATCTGCTATCCATAAATTAGAGCTTACATTACGTCAGTTCGACATGATAACAATTAGATACTACAGCGAACAAAACCTATAATTGGGTCATTTGCAAACTAACCTCACATAAACAGTTGACCACCTCGATCTAGCCATCATCAGATTCAACTTTTTACCATTTGGAAGACGAAACCACTATGAAATTGCTGAATATCTTCTACTGATCACAGCTAAGGCATCTTCCAGGCATTCATATTAACTTGCCCAAGGGATGTTTTGGAACACAATGACCCTTTCTAAGCTTTAAGATGGAAATTGAACTTCTTGTTGCACCATATTGTTTACTCAAAAAAGAATATATAGAAGAACAAGAGTTCTGTGCAGCTTGTCAGAAAATCGTGTTGATATATGTACACATGTTAATCGTGTTGTCAGAAATGAAGCTCAAATAGGTCACATAACCTAAATGGAGAATTTAGTGTGTCTGCTACTAATTCAAGCATGTATGAGATGTAATTTTTAATCTCTCTTCCAAACAAAACTGCCACGGAACCAGGAACAAAAGACGTAATATTGTTCTAGTGCATTGAGATGTGCATTGATCAGCTAAAACTAGCCATGGATCTTTTTGAAGTTCTACAAAACCTAAATTATAGCCAGTTATTAGTCTAATAATGCTCGAATCTCAAGCAACAATGTCAAAACAACATCTAGCTGTAGGGGCCAGTCAGCATCCCTAGACTGGTGCAAGGAAAAGAAACTTGTGATGCTTAGTAAAATAACCAAAATAGTATTTCTTTCTATGTCTTTGCACTTGCCAATTTTTTTTCCTTCAAAATATGGACAAATATATTCATTGAATGACATATAGAAAATGACCTGAAACTCTCCATAATCTGCTCCTTGGTTACCTCATTAGACCCCTTGAACACATACTATTTGGGAATCTGCCCATGCCACAACTCATGGACCTACACTCGAAAAAAAATGACTACCATAGACAACAGTAAAAGATTCATGCAACTTGAGGAATAAGGTGTCAAATCATATGTACCTAATGAATTCACATACAAGCAAATAATACCACGCCTACTCCTTAGGTAAAAAAGTAATAATTGTATGCCTATGGGCTTACGAAAATCTGGCATGTACACTACTAGATCCAGCAACCCATCTTCTTCATATTGCAAGAGCACATAATCCATCTGACCATCATGTTGCCGATAGCTACATCATCATATATGTATTGTGCTAAACAATTTTCATACTGAAACATCATTACAAAAGTATGCTAGTGATTTCTAACATGAAGCAATAATGTTGCAAACACTATGTCAATTATCTTTTGGCTTAACAAACTTTACAATTACTACCTTCGAACCCTAA
>MJHO01000349.1:34785-85576 GCA_002076135.1 Xerophyta viscosa | reverse complement strand
TCGACTATCATTTTCAGCTCCTAACTATATAAGCTCATTACCAGCAGAATCTAAGTATCTAGCTATCGATATTCACCATGAAACTCTCCCTCCAAATTATCTTGTGCTTATTCTTGCCGCTCTCTATACTTACTTCTCTGAACAAAGCAGTAGACACCATGTGCAAGAGGTGGATATACTTAAAGAAGATAAGGGGCATACGTCCTTGGCTTTTTTCAACCCGGCAATTCTTCCAACTACTACTTAGGAATATGGTATAACACAATTAAGATCCCTGTGTTTACCCAAGTATGGGTCGCCAACAGAGAAAAGCCGCTCTCAGATCCTTCCTTATCTGAGCTCAGAATCTCTAGCAATGGCAACATGGTTCTACTCAATGAATCAAAAGCATCAATTTGGTCTACAGATACCACCTTCGACCCATCATAATGGCTCTTCGCAGCACGTGGAAACTTCGCTCGTTACTACCAAGCAATAGCTCCACTCCGACGAGCGTGATCACATGGTCAGACAGTTTGCTGCCTAGATCGAAGATTGAGTTGAAACAAGCGCTCACCCATGAGAGTTCAGGGTCTAATTCATGGAGAGCAGTACGACCCAGCCCAGGAGTATTCGTGGCCCTCAGATCTAACGGTGTGAGAGAGAGAGTTGGAATGAGTCGGTGATGGTATTTTGAAACTGGGAGAGGGTGGAATTGGCAACCGAGTGTTATGGTGAGAGACATTCCTAGAAGATGAAGCCCATAGTACGCAATCTCGATAGTTTGCGGTCAGCTTAGTGAATTTCTCTGGTAATGACAGTGAGATGAGCTTCGCCTACAACTTCAAGTATAGTTCTCACATAACGTTTGCAAGGGTAACTTTAAGCATTTCTGGACAAGCTCAGCTGTTGATATGGGTAGCAAATACCGGCTGGATGGTCGTCTATAGTCAACCTAGGAGCGTGTGCGGGGTCTACGGAGTATGCGGGCCATTTGCGAGCTGTGACGAAAGAGTTAAACCAATGTGCAACTGTATCAGGTGCTGCTTTATTTCAGAAGCTTGTAAATTTAACCGTTCAAGTGTATTTTATCGGAAAAGCAACTCTTCAAATTGAGAAATTTATTTTTGCACATGCAGGGGTTTCAGCCAAGCTTCGCCAAAGAACTGGGAGTTAGGAAATTATACATCAGGTTGTGTGAGGAACACTGCCTTGTACTGCAGCAACAGTAAGTCGCCATCTACGGACAAGTTTTATGAGATGGAAGGCGTAAGTTTGGTCGATCATCCTCGAACAATACAAATCGCAAAGAGAAGTGATTGCGAATCAGCTTGCTTGAGAAATTGCTCTTGCGTTGCTTATTCGTACAACTTCAATTGCTCTCTATGGTTTAGAGATCTTCTAAACATTCAACAGTTGTATGCTGGATCTGCAGATACTCTTTATGTCCGAGTAGCTGCATCTGAACTAAAACCATCAAAAAGCAAAGAAAAAAAAACACTTTTTGGAGTTGTTATTGGCGCTGCACTCGTGAGCTTCTCAGCATTTTTTGTTTGTGGTTTAGTTTATCGGCGCCGACTTAGCAGTAGTTCTTCGAATGAAATTCATAGTAACTTGGCGGTATACAAGTATGCCGAGCTAAAGCGCTCCACGAAAAACTTTACGGAGCTTCTTGGAGAAGGAGGCTTTGGCTCAGTGTTCAAAGGGTTGATAACTCTACCCGACACACAGTTAGTGCCGGTTGCTGTGAAGAAACTCAAAGGCATTTATCAAGGCGACAAGCAATTTCGTGCAGAAGTGAGCACTTTGGGCACAATACAGCACGTTAACCTGGTTCGTCTTCGGGGATTCTGCTCTGAAGGAACCCAACAATTGCTCGTGTACGATTATATGCCGAACGGTTCACTAGCCTATCAATTATTTAACAACTTGAGGGCCGTTCTTGATTGGAATACGAGGTATCGGATTGCTCTTGGTAGTGCTAGAGGATTGGCTTACCTTCACGAGAGGTGTAGAGATCGCATCATACATTGCGATATTAAACCTGAAAATATATTGCTCGATTCCTCTTTTAATCCCAAGGTGGCGGATTTCGGGCTAGCAAAGCTTGTGGGAAGGAACTATAGCAGGGTTCTGACAACAATGCGAGGGACCCTAGGGTACCTTGCGCCGGAGTGGATCTCAGGCGTAGCAATTACCACAAAAGCAGACGTATATAGCTATGGTCTGATGCTCTTTGAGATCATATCGGGGAAGAGAAACTGGGGAAGTAAAAGCGGATCGGTTTACTTCCCTATCTATGCTGCGTACAAATTGCAAGAAGGAGATATTCTCCCTCTTCTGGATGATAGACTAGAAGGTGAAGTTAACATAGAAGATGTTCGTAGAGCTTGTTTGGTTGCTTGTTGGTGCATTCAAGACGATGAAAGCGTTAGGCCGACAATGGGACAAGTTGTTCAGATTTTAGAGAAGGTTCTAGATGTTGAAATGCCTCCAATTCCAAGATTGCTTCAACTGTATGTACAGAACACCAATAGCATAGATGACTCCGGAGAATTGCAACCCGGTTCGTCTATCCATTAATAGTCGCTTTGGTAACGACTGGAAAATACATTTGAAGACAATATCGTACTAGCTAGAAACATTTGCTGGATTCGGAAATAAGATAGCAACAGGTTGTTTAGATGTACTTGCTTTGTAGTAGCATTAGATGTATTATGAAAGTACTCCCTGAACTCAGATTATCAGTTATTTATACATTATAATCAATTGTTTACATGCAATGCATCTTTATTTTCCACAACGCTGCTAATACAAACTTAGACCATAAGTGGCGCTCGATTTTATTTTGGGAAAAACAAAGTTCAATTTATTGAATTTTTTGTTTCTTTTCTTGGTTCTTTTTATGGTTTTTAAAAAAGAAATTGAATAACTTTGAATTGTTATTAAGTCTATCCATTTAAAAAAAAAAAACACTTCCTAGTCGGAATTATACAAACAGGTTTTGTCAACAAAAAAAAAAAACCTTGTTTTCAAAACTGTTACAAAAGAAACCCTTGTTTTTTCGAACAACCTATAACTCCAGAAAAATTTTCTACTTAACCTGGGTGACTGCTCCGATACTCCTAGCCGGTCCGGACGCCTCGGAGTGGGGGAGTGGGTTAGAATTTTTCTACTTAATCCGGGGGATTATTCCGATAGTCCGAGCTGATCCAGAACTGGATGCCTCGGAGCGGGGGAGTAGGCCAGAAGTGTTTATGTTCTGCGCACTTCGATCTGCTCCTCTTAGCAACGCATCGAAGCGGGGGGAGAGCAGGGAACACACAGTCTTGGAAGATCAAAGATCATATATTACTATTATGACTAAGAAAACATATACAGATTGCCATTATTGACTAAATCTACACTCAACCACAGATGTTGTCAATTAGCTTTATCAATTACACGATAGTGATAGTTGACATAGACGCTGATATAGAGAGCTAAATATCAGGTTTGACCACTTCCGTAGTTTCATTTAGACAAAACTCAAACAAACAAGATCGACGGTCCGGACACCCAACGATTAAAACTGGAGTTCGGTATGGTCTAGACCAGTTAAATCCAAAGATTGGAAGGAAGACAGTCGGACAGATTATCCTTATTTGTCTATTTTTTAAGTATTATACTGCTAACATATTATAACATAATAATTTTAATTTAGATATGAGAAATACTGTTCATATAATTGAGTTTTATGTATTCTATAATTTGAATATTAATACAATATCAGGTGGTCCAAACCGGTTTGATGTGTTCAAGTTTTAATCGAGCACAATCAGGACCAGACCTATCCTCGTCCGGAGAGTTGGTATACAGAAAGACACTTGTGACACCTACAATCTGAAGAAACAAGAAAGAGCTTTTTATATTTTTTACATATCCTATAATTTTCAAATAGCATTTTGATGCCCCCTAACTCGAATTAGTGCTTATGCCCCTTCTTGACCATTGAAATGACAGAAATTCCTCTACCCGACGCGTATTCGGACTATAATGTTATACATACATGTAGGTTAAAACAGTTTCAAAATTCAATCTTCAATGTAGATCCTCTTATCAAATCTTTATCCCACACTGCTGGTTCTTATTCAGAGAAGAAAAAGGGTTGCATTCTTTTGAAGAATGATACATAGCGTACAACTTAATTGTGCCATCAAATATACTATAAAAACTTTAAATTCATGATCATTGAAAGATGTTACGTCAACATTATTGCCCCTTGATTCAGAGATAATACATTCATGACCATTAATAGGCTTCGCTTATTTTTTCTGGATGGATTTTACACTAGATTTTGAATACAATAACTACTCTTTCTGAAGATGGGCAGGGGATATGCCAAGAAACCACCAAGAAGCTATAGCCTATAGGCTAAAGAGCTAACTGCCGAAACAAAATTGACCAAGGAGCTAACAACCAATGAGGTCGATGAAATATTTTAAGCTAGGTCTTTATTAAAGTCTAGTCGTTGTGTATGAAAAATCGAGCTAGGTTTCGTCATATGCCTCCTAAGATCTACCTGATCTTCATTGTTCATTTCCTATTCTCTTTTTTTCCCGACAGTAGTGCTACGAGGACCAAAAAATCCACAAAAAAAAAAAAAAAAAAAAAATCTACCAAAACAAGTTACCCGTTAAGCGTTTGAATTCCAAAACATCCGCTTACAAGTACTTTTGGAAAAATATTCAATATAAAAATTGTAGGTTTCATCGTATCCACAACTTTCATGTTAAAACTATTTTTCAAAAATGCATTTAATTAAATGTTTTGGGGATAAAACATATGTTTGAATTGCATCAAGATGATGTAGCCACATTATTTATGTTTAAATTTTTTATTTGATGGTAGCCTCAATTCTTCCTTGTGTCTCTAATACAGTGGAACAAATATTAAAACCTTTAAAAAATCTAAAATTCACAATTTCAACTACAAACATAAATTTACATGTCGAACAAGAATTAATAATAATCAAATAACTTACTTACAAAGGTTTTCTTTTTCTTTTTTGTTTTTTGGCAAATTAGGAGTTAAGCTCCCACTACAAGCCACACAGAGAAGTACAAGTCCATTATTTCCAAGTCGAGCTTAATTTCCATTATTTTCGACTCCTGCAAGACAAAAGTCCATTTAGTGTTTGAAGGATTGGCGCACACAAGGAAAGGAATTACAACAATTTTTCCACAAAATGACACAACCCTCTCTGGTAGCTATGGCAGAATTGAAGACAAATGCCCATATAACATCTCAATTTCACTATTTTCTCTCCTAAAATTTGTTATTGGGCAAATTTTTTTCAGCCCTCGCAACGCAAGCTTATACCGGATCAGTCCCTGCACTCTTGCAACTTCATTTTAGCCCCTCCTCGAACGTGTCATACAATTTTGACCATTGTATCAATATCTTTTAGAAAAATTTTTAACATAAAAGTTGTAAGTTTTAATGAGATCTATAACTTTAATGTTCAATATTTTTCCGAAAAAAATTTCTAGATAGATATTTTGAGACTTTAAAATTTAAACAGATTTACAAGTCGGATCCAAAATCCGTTAGTACATCGGAGCATCAAAACGCCTATACAAAACTATTTTTTGGAAAAATGTAAATGAAAATTATAGATCTCATCAAAATCTACAACTTTCATGTTTAAACCTTTCCCAAAAAATACTGATACAATGGTCAAAAGAAATGACACGAAAATCGAAAGAGTAGCTAAAACAGAATGAGATAAACTAGAGTGGCTGAATCGGAAACAGTTTGTAAAGGAGGGTCTGAAAACACATTAACCCTTTGTTATTCACATGTATAACTCTCCTATTCTCTGTAAAAACATTTCTATAGAAAATCTTTTCATATTCTCTCTCGAAAATCTTTTTCCCATAGATCTTATCACATTCTCTCTCTAAGTTCTCTTCCATTTCTTCCATTTTCTATTGGAATTTTGCTTTCAGTCTCTCTGCAACAACTCAATGATAAATCCTGCCCAAGCAGGATTTGGAGAGGGTGTGATGTATGCAATTATGTCCTGAAAGAGACAGAAAGAGACTGTTTCCTTACTTTCCTCTCTCTCTCTCTCTTCTGTCTCTCTCCAAATAGTGAATATTCATTTAAAGTTCTTTACACAAAATTTACGGTGTATACAAATAACTTAAGAAATAATAGTAAATTGTTATTATCGCCACCTTTAATGACGGATGAGCGGAGAGCAAGAAACACAATGGCAGATTGATGATAACCTTTACACCCGGAGCTAGAAACCAACGGCAACTGAGCATGCTCTCTAGCAATGTTCTTTTATGGAGGCATACCGCTTAAAATACATAATGACTAAGCAGGTGAAGCCTTGTTCCTCATCTCCTTCAGCTTCTCCCAAACCTCTTGAAGTTGTGGACGACGCTTCACATGGACATCACAACACTTAACAGCAAGATCAGACAGTTCCTCCGCTAACTGGGAAGGCCATCCTGCTGTTGGATCTAGCATAACCTCCAAACATTTCTCTGACAGTGCCTCCTCCACATGAATAACAAGTTCATGCCCTGGCTGACCATTTGTCAAAAGACGTAGGGCTATCATGCCAAAAGCATAGACATCTATGCTTGGTTGGATCTTGCCATTTTGTTTGAGGAGTGGGTCCATGTAACCATCACTACCTTGTAGACTAGTAGCGGTAATGTGTGCAGTAGTTGTCGTGTTAGATGGAGGAATAATTCGACAAATGCCAAAATCACCAAGTTTGCTCATACCACTTGCATCTAGAAGTATATTTGCTGGTTTAAGATCACCATGAACCATAATGTCCGGCTTACGTGAATGGAGGAACACAAGAGCAGAGCAAATTTCAGCAACAATACGAATACGGTCTTGCCATGGAATGTCTTTGCGTGCAAGCCTGTCTTCTAGAGTTCCTCCTTCCATGAACTCATAAACAACAGCAAACTTTTTCGGGCATACTCCGATTAGTTGGACAAGGTGTGGATGTCTCGCCCTGCATAGAGTATCAACCTAGATATGCAAACCAGAAAAGCAAATGTTTAAATATGCATGAAACAGAATATTTAACAAATATTCTCCATTGAGAAAACAGTTTAGACTGCATAACAAATCATTTACTAAACTTTAGCAAACGACACGCCATTACCTCTCGTCGAAATGCCTGTTCCTGGCTTGCATCACCTTCACGATGTAATATCTTGATAGCTACTTTTGTGCACAGAAGATCTCCTTTATAAACCTTTCCAAAACCACCTTTGCCTAGTTCATTTGACTTACTAAAGTTGGAAGTTGCCTGCTTTAACTCTGAATATGTAAAAGTAGTAATGCCATTCCACATTATATCTTTGATCTTTGCTGACTGCTTGCGCTTATCTATCTGCTTGAAAGCACAAGAAAAAGGTCAATTTTTTGTGAGAAATTAAAAAAAAAAGAAAGTATTCGAAGTTAATTGTAGGAAATTTATCAAAGTTCACCAACCTTGTGATTCCCTGCAGAGCTTGATGGTGATGTTGGATACGGCAAGGGACTCCACAAAGGCAAGATAAAAGACAATCAGTAATTTATTTATAATGTATAAATATGGAAGGAAGTAGAAATCGTCATTATTATAACTATTATACGTATACAGTTCAATTTAAGACACTTTTGAAAGTGTTCTTCAACCTACCTATGTTTATATCAACTAACTTGGCCATATGAAAGCGGGTTATGGATAAAATACAAAATCAAATCTACAAAAACTGTCATGTGCTAAGACAGCAGAAAGTGAAACACGAACGATATACAAGCTACATTAGGGTGGGTAAGTGACAATTATAAAGTTTCCTTATTAGCAGACTGAAACATCGTAAGCTGTAATGTATGCTTATTCTTAATTAATACACGATATTTTACCTATGATAAATGGCGCACTAATACCGTAATTTAATAGATAATTTTGATAAAATTTTGAAGTACAAATTGGTTGTATGCTTACTGTTTAAGACGCATTTTGTCGTATAAAACAGAAATGCCAAATTTGACATACTTATTGACATTGCAGAAAGATTGTCTAACTGTGGCTTCTCATGAAAACAAAACTTACCTTATTATGTTGGTGATGATGGAAGGGATGTGTTTGACCTTTTCCCAATCCTCCCCACCTTCAGTTACCCTTCTGATAAAATCTTCATGCATATCTAGTCCCAGTATCTGAAGGGAGGTAACTTCTTGCAATCCACTTGGGATCATCCTCAGCTCACTGCAGCCTGTGATATGTAGATGTGTAAGCTTAGGCATTGCTCCTGTCTCCACTATCCAGTCCTCTAGGTATTTGAGCTCATGGATTCTCAAGAATTGTAGCTGAGGAAAGCCACCAGCTGAGCTCACGGCTCTAGAGCTCCTGGAAGAATCTCTCAAAAGTTCAAGATGCATGAGGTTGGGCAGCCGCTCTAGCACAGGCATTGGATCATGCTTCAAGCATAAACATTTGAGAATAAGCTTGGTGAGACTTGGTGCAAACACGTTGCTTGCAGCAGGGAATTCTTCTATATTATTCCAGCAAAGCTTGAGAGACCGGAGGTGCTTGCGGCTCTGAAGCGCCTCGAGTATGAAACTGTTCCATCTGCAGTCTGCCTCCAATTCTAAGGAAACAAGATTATCCAACTTTTCAAGAGCATTTGCAAGAAGTTCCACATCACGAGCGCCAATATCCTTTACTGCCAACTTTCTGAGGTTCACAGCATTCGGCAAGTCCATTTTGATCCATTCGCCAGCTGAAACACGATACAAAGTTTGCAATTGCTTTAAAGCTGGAATTCTCCCCGGAATACTTCCGTCTATCATGTAAGAATCACCAGAGCATACATGCCTAAGTGCTGGGATCGTCCATAAGGCTGTTGACCATTTCACATCTGCATCAGCCAGGATCAAAGTTTGTAGATTATATAAATTTCCCATATTAGATGGAAGTTCTACACGAGCACCTTTATAGAATTTACAACGCAAATATCTCAAGTGTATTAACCTTCCTATTTCATATGGAAACTCGAAAGGATTAGTTCCCAACACTTCCACGTCCATTACTCTTAATAGCTTCAAACTACCAAAACTTTTGAGTCCTCGTAGTTGCTCAAAGCATACCAGCGTATGTAATTTTTGTTTTTGTAATGAGATCATTTGCTCTATGGTGGAAATTCGAGAGGTAGCTATACGATACACACCCATTATATCCTCTGAGATAATAGACAAATCAATTTCTCCAGTGCAGCTAACCATGAAGCCAGCCTTTCTAGCCTCTCGAATACACAGATCACGCAAGAGGTCATGAATACCTACACTTTTAATCTTTCCAGAGGCCATGCTCCTTTCCACTACTTGCACCATGGATCTTCGAACGAGCTCGTTCAAGTAATCTCTTGCTGTTTCTTCTAGCGTCTCGTTGCGCATTTTTGGTATTAATCCTTCTGCTACCCACAGTCTTATTAGTCGAGATGCATTGATCACATGGTCTTCTGGAAAATGCCCAATGTAGAGAAAGCACAATCTCAAGTTTTGATGAGGAAGATGACTGTAACTTAGATGCAATATGTCACGGCATACACTTGCTTCTATTCTGGATTCCCAGTTAATTCTATTTGCCACTTCCGACCACGCTACATAAGTACGAGGCATCCGACAGAACAGCCCTCCTAACACCACTAGAGCGAGAGGCAGCCCGTCGCATCGTCTCGAAAGCAGCCTACCCAACACCTCTAAATGTTCAGGACAACATTGTCCAACAGGGAAGGCCTTCTTCTGAAATAGTTCCCAGCTCTCACCATCACTTAGTTTTTCCAGTTTATGAGGAGGAATTATTTGCTCAGCATGCTCTGCAATGGTTAGGGAACGTGTAATAATCAACAGTCTGCTCCCGTTGCTCACGTCTGGGAATGCGTCTTTTAGTTGGTACCAATCATTTGTTTCCCAGATATCATCCAACACTATTAAGTATCTTCCTTTGCTGAGAAAGTTGTGAAGCATGACTTTGGCTTCTTCTTCTGACATTCTATCCAACTCTACTTTTGTAATTGCGTTTGCCATAACTTGCTTGGTAATATCCTTTACAAGAAAAGCAGATTTTAGAGTTTCTGAAACTGATACGAAAGCTGTTGCACCAAAATGCTTGGGGATATCAGGACTTCTATAAACCTTTCTAGCAAGGGTGGTCTTGCCGAGGCCCCCCATCCCGACTACAGTGACTGCACTGCGCCTTGTGCAGTTGGCATCAAGTAATAGATCCAGAAGCTTCTGCTTATCTTTCTCAAAACCAACAACATCAGTTTCCTCTCCTCGCCTATAGGATTCTACCAAAGCATTTGATTCCTTTACAGCATCATGATGCGCGACCTCTCCTAGATATGTGATCCCATATCTGAATCTTGAACTAGCAATATCCTCGATCTTCTTCTTTATAACATCGATAATTGCTCCGATCTTGTGACTAGTAATTGAACTTTTAGGTTTAGAGAGGGACCTTGCTGCAGAGCCAAGAATCATCCAACGGCTGCTGGTTTCTTGACGTCGCTTCTCGATCTTAAATCTGATCTCGTCGACGATATCTTCTGCTTCATAAGCGACAACTGTGACCGCCTTCACCCAGTTCTTCGCCCTCCCGTCACCCGACGTCCCTTTGGCATCTGCATACACCAAGAAGTACCTCATGCGAAGGAGCTCGGCTCTGATCCACTCGATCTTAGCGGGTACTTCAGATAGGAAATCTACCTCCTGAATGAACGCATCTGTCATCTTTTGGATTAGAAGATTAACCGCAATCTCAGCCATTTCCGACTACTCTCTTCTCTCTTTTCTGACTTGAGAGAGAGAGGAGGGAGAAGCCGAAAAGTGTCAGCTGGTTGAGAAGAGATAGAGAGAGAGAGAGAGAGAGAGAGAGAGAGAGAGAGAGAGGATGTGATTAGGGATTGAGGAATTGAATAATTGTGATTAAGAATGAGCTAGAGAAAGCGAGGTGCGGAGGCGTGCATGGGCAAGCGGGATTTTTTTTTTTTTAAATTATTTTTTAATTCAAATTACGAAAATAAAATCAAATATAAAAATTTATAAAAATAAAACGCTGCCGCCAGTTTAACTGGCGGCAACGTTATACCGCCTTTATAAATGGCGTTAATAGTTAACGCCAGTGTAACTGGCGTTAATTACTTATCCGCAGTTTTAAACTGGGATCGCTATTAACGCCAGGTCTGATGGCGCTCCGAACGCCACTTAAGTGGCGTTCAATGTTTTATAACCTACCCCGAGCCCAAGCCCTCCCTCTCATTTCTCCTTCCCCATTTTCTTCCTTTAGTTTTATTTGTATGCAGACCGTTATATTATCACAGATGACTTGTACTTGCCAAAAATGGCAAATTTATCACATGCCTTGCTCACATGCGATTGCAGCAATAAAGAAGGCAAAGCATCGTGTGCAGGATTATGTACAGCCATGTTACACGGTTGCATGGTATCGAAGTACATACGCGCCGAAGTTTAATACCATTCCAGATCAAGCCATACTGGCCACCATATGACGGCATACGCTTCATACCCGATTCCTGCAAGGAGAAGGGAAAGATTGGAAGACCCATCACGAACCGGACTACGTAACGAGATGGGACTGCGGTAGAGACCCCTGACGCTTGGTGCAGGCGTTGCCAACAAACAGGGGCAACAAATCGAAAGATTGCCCTACTATACAACGACAATGAAGTATTGGCGGATGTGGGTTGACAAGTGTAGCGTTTGTATTTGATTAAATTTGTGGATGGAATGCATATCAATTTGTATTATAAGTGTGTTGTTTACAATTTTCTATTTTTCATGCTTTGCAGTTATTACATTTATCCGTTTGCTGTTATTTTTTATAATTCTATTCAAAAGTTGTCTCACATGTTTTGGCAATCTGTTTTTGCGTATTGTAGTTATTATAATTTGCTGATATGTGTTCTGATTTTATTTACATACTAGATGAAGCCACAGCCTGGCCGGGCACGATGGGCAGTGTGTTGTATTCTCCAGGATAGCCACAGATCCGAGATTTGCCTTTGCAGGAGAGATTTTTACTACCACTTTACGGATTCGACGGTTCGAAGACCTACTACATGAGAGTGTACAGCTTGATGATCGCTTGATTCCTTATCTTACTCGAGCCGGAATTTCTACGGATTTTAGCACGGCTGGCTTTATGCAATTGATTGCCACCTTGATTTACAGCACTTGTAGAGAGATGGCGTCAGGAGACGGCATTAACCTTTCATCTGCCCAGTTGGTGAGTGTACGATTACCTTTACAGGATGTGGAAGTACGTTAGGGCTTACCGGTAGACGGGAAGCCGGTAATCTGCCGCCACTTCGGGACATTATTGTGGCAGGTGGTTTTTTGCAAGGTTGCTAGGAAAAGTACCTCCACCTAGTAAGATAGTGGTGGTCGTGTTAGGTTCAAATGGCTTTGTGAGGAGTTCGCGGTTATCCCTGCCGATGCAGATGATGTTACATTGGACCGATATGCCAGAGCATATCTTTTTATGTTGACTCTGGATGTTATTCACCGATACGTCTGGCGCTGTATGTTTTACTATTTGATTTTGTTGCTTTTGGAAGATATTGATCAGATTATCACTTATGTTGGGGCAGCGCGGCACTTGCTTGGTTATACAGAAATTTGTGCAGTGCCCAGCTGCTAGCAATCCACACAAATTGGAGGGATGTGCGGTTCCTCCTTGCAGTTATTGGGGCACATACAGCCGTATTACCTCACAGCCCCGCGGATTATCAGCATTCCACCGACGGCGGATTCGCACTTTCTGCCACTCGGATTCCGGTATAATTTTTTATTCTACTATATGTTTATTGTAATAATTTATATTGTTATTTATGTTTTATGGACATATAGTAACTCTTAAATGTAGGTGGTTTCACAAGGTGTGCTTGCGGAGGTCAGCAAATAGTTCGCATGTACTGGGAGACGTTCGATTTGATCTGGACTCGATGCAGGAGGAACATGTACGATAAATTTTTTGCTTTTCACTATTTTTTATTGTTGTTATGTTTAAAAAATCAAGATTTCCTGTTTGCCAAGATTGATATGGACTCCTTATCTGAATATATATTAGCTGCCCTTCCTGGTATTGTTGTAAAAGAGTAGAATATTTTGGCGGAGCGAAGGATCCCTCTTAATCTATTTCTGCGTGGTTGAGTGGCACGCCCCGGATCGTGTCCTACGTCAGTTCGGATTTGCCCAGGATATTCCAAGCTATAAAATACAGATGTAGGATTACATAAGCATAACTTTATGCAGCTTTCGGATTGGAATGTGTGTCACGAGAATTATATTTCAAATCTAGGAATGGAAAAGGCTTGACCGAATTGTCCAAGAAGCCGGAGACAATTTCAACGGTTATTTGGAGTGGTACAAGCGGATCACCAGGAAGATATCTTTCCCGCAAGTGCCCTTATAAATGAATATTATGTAAGATTTTATAGTTTTCTTTGTTTAACAATGTCTGGCAACACACCTGTCATATATGTCAAACTTAATATTTTCTTTCTCGTTATATAACAGTTCCACAACATTACAGAACATCTATAAATATAGCTGGAGACGACGGCTATATCTAGCTACCACTCACGGGCGCATATTCAGGAGTATCTGTACAGAGAGATAGTTTCGACATTATCATGAGTATGCCTGGGAACACGTGCAGACATTCTTCCGATGGCAGTTACCCTGGTTGGACCATAAGACGAGGCGGATGTGATGAATGATTGTAATATTTGAGTGTTCCAACAGGAGGCTGCAGGATTGATATGCACTTCGGAGCCGGATCATTCCGCATCCAAGTTTGGCAAACAACATATATGGACTTTGCTCCTCCCGCATACGGTACATACGGGCAGGCGTCCTCCAGATACGATACATACGGGACAGGGCTACGTCTACTTTCTTCATTTTTTGGCGCATATGAGCAGGATCATGCTTCACATTATATGGGCTATGAGCAGACTACATCTGCAACATTTTACGAGGGGCCTTGTTCTTTTGATCCGGGTTGATGTACTCAGGGGAGGTACCCCGTTTCAGGAGCCAGTGCCACAGCCGGAACCGGAGCCACAGCCGAGCCGGAGCCGGAGCGGAGCCGGAGCCACATCCGGAGCCGGAGCCCACATCCGGAGCCGGAGCCGGAGCCGGACCGGAGCCGGAGCCACAGCCCAGACCACAGTAGCAGCCGCAGGAACCACAGCCGCAGGGCCACCGGCAGCGCCGACGTTTCAGCGGATTTAAATTTTATAAGGAGGTTCAAAAAGAGGAAAAAAGACCTCCAAAATCTGTATACGAAACGTAACTAAATCGCAGTTTATAATTTATACTGAGATTGTATTTATTTTTGAGACATATTTTTATGGTGTACTTATGTTAAGTATAGTTGTGCTCGTATTATTCTTTTGTAGAGATTATTAAAATATTTGGTTTTATATTTTATATTTGATTAATATTTGGGTTTGGCGTGCTTTTCGGGGATGGTAGGTGGGTTAGGGGGGAGGGGGGTTGAATGTATGTTTTATTGAATGTGGGGGGCCGGGAGGGTGTGTGTGTGGTCGGGGTGGTTGGTTGGAGGGAGGGGGTTTAGATGTTTTATTGAGTGTGTGTGTGTGGTGGGGGGGGGCACAGCAGGTGTTGGGCAGGTTTGCAGCTTGCAGAAACGCCACTTACAGTGGCGTTTCTTTCTAACGCCAGTTTAACTGGCGATAGCTTTGTCGCCAGTTAAACTGGCGGACAATACAGACGCCAGTTAAACTTGGCGGTAAACAATCCTACCGCCAGTTTAAAACTGGCGCAGCGTTTTTATTTTTATAAATTTTTATATTTGATTTATTTTTTCGTAATTTGAATTAAAAATAATTTTTAAAAAAAAAAAAAAAATTCTGGGCAAGCGCGTGTGGAAAGAAAGAATGAAAATAAGAAAAAGAAAAGTAGTGGAGAATATTTTTCTTCTTTTTTGTTTGGATAGTGAAAGGAATGAAAGAAGGAGAAAAAGTTAATTATGAATAAGGATAAAATAACATGCATTTCAAATTATCTACCCCTAATAAATATCACAACAAATTCACAATGCTTATGTGGCATAACCTTGACCATTCATCATGATATGTATTTTTATAATTTTGACAATTTTTTGTTCGGATCACGAGGGAGTGTGTGGTGGAGATTGATTGTTGGGAGTTTGTTGGGGGTAAGAAGTATTTTCTATTAAATTATTTTTTGTTAATACAAAATTTTAAATTTTAAAAAAAAAAAAGTGCTGGCGCACGTAGCCCAATGAGATAGTTTGTAACAAATCTGATCCAGATCTATTACAGAACTACTCAAGGCTGAACAAAATGCGATATTAAGCCCTGATAGAAGGGTATGAGATTAGGTCTAACCTAATCAAACCTTTACATAAACTATCCAAGAAAGTAAATAAATAAAAAAAGGAGATCTGTATGAGAGTGTCTTCCTATATTTGCCAGTTGATGATTGACGAAGTTGCCCTCGTAGTATATGCGAAACCTGACCTTGAAGCTTTTGAAGAAGATTCTTAATATGCAAGACATCATTATAAACATCCCATGGAGCCTTCTTCGCTTCCAACCAAAAAACCAAAATCAATCAATCTGTTTCAATAGCTAAATTATAATATTCCTTGGAAACACAATACTTGAGGCCGAAATATAAGGCATGAAGCTCTGCCTAAGCTACAGGCATAATGCCAATTGGTTGTGCAAACGCAAAACAGAAATGACCGTCGTGATTACGAACTATGCCACCAACTCCAGATGCACTATAAAGCAACTTGCATCTGTGTTTAATTTAAACTTGCCTTCTGGTGGGGGTTGCCATCTAAGCAAACGAGGCACTCTATGAGTTAAGATTGTGTAAATTGACATAGTAGCAGCTACTTCCTCTTCGCCTGATAAGGATGAAAGTTTGAGAGGCCGAATTTAAGAAATAGTTCTCACCATCTGCCATGCTCTATCCAAATCCGATTCACGTAAGTTGTAGTTGCTTGAAATTTGGCATCATTTCTATCTAGCCATATGAACCAGAGAAGGCATAAGGTGATTAGAAACTTCAGACTGGACTTATGTTAAATGCTATTTCAAGCTTTTATTTGCGATATGTTAAGTGCTATTTACACGGGAATCTCATTTCATTTTCTGAGTCGTTTGTAGGAGAATAAGGTTATTGCATCTCCATCGACACGCCGTGTGTATATCTATAGATAGATCAACCAATTAGCTGATTGGGGCAAGCTTATCATTGTGTAAACTTTGTGAGATTTTATTTTATTAATGTATCATTCTATTAAAATTATCAGTTTTTTTCTACTTGAAATTGAAATATTTTCAACACACTAATATGTGATCAAACACAACTTTATCACTTCAATAACAATAAAAAGTCAAGCAAAAGCAACGAAGGGAACGAAGGACGCACAAAACAGGCAAGCAAAAGAAAAGCCGTAATATAGTGAAATAAAACCAAACGAAGCATCATCAGGACAGCACATAGGCAACGTAGTTGCTAACATGAGTTCGTCTACCCCACTCAGCACAATCCATAACATCTTCACCGAGCTCTATATAGATAAGATCATGTCGGATAACTTTTCTCCAACTTTTATTTAGCCTACCAACTTCTCACTATGTAAGTGAAATGATTCATAACCTCTTTGTTGAGAAAATATTCAAGAAAAGCTTCACATTTTGTTACTTCTTCCTGTTGCTCGTTACACATTAGGTTGAAAGAAGTATGTACGTGATTTCTTTACATTTCATGTTCGTTTTCATCTATGTAAGATATGATGGCGCTTAATATTGAGAACAGAGTAGAACTGCCCTTTTACCTATTATTCTAATGTAAAAATTGAATGTATACCATCTTTTTTTTTTCTTTTTCCTTTTTTTTTTTGTGTTCGATTGACATGGACTGAGCTGGAGTTGAACTTCCCTTACCTGCAGTCTTCCGGTGGGTTAACCACTTGAACAAGATAAAAAGACCTTAAAAAGTGCTCTATATACTTAATTTCAGTTCCAGTTCAGAAATCCAAGTTACATGAAAACAATGACAGCTTTAAGTTACTAATAAATGCACATGATCGTCGTAGGCCCGAACCGGTATTTGAACACACCAAATTACCGTAAATGGCAATGTTCCAATGCTAATCTTCTTCTTATATTCCACCTATATTCTGTTGAGTGCAAATCAACAATTTAAAATTTATTGTTTATTATCTAAAAAGGTATTTCAGGTAATTTGCTCTAGTCAAATCCAGCAAGGATTTGCTGGGATCTTTTCTATTTCCCAAAAATACATCATGATTTTGTCTTGTAAAAGAAGCTATCTCCAGCAAGTGCAAAAATGATTTTGGGTGTCTTTTGGAATTCCTCTTAAGCAAGTCCTATTCCTTTTTGCTCTGGTGCTCTCTGGATGAATACAATTTTTTCTTCTCCTCCCGGTTGTAACACTCTCTCTTAGGTGCTGTTTGGTTGGGTGCAGTTGAAAATCGGAGTTACAAATGCAGCAGTTAGAAGTGCTGGGAGTTGTATTTTCTGTAATTGGTAATGCAGTAGGTCTGTTTGGTTTGATGCAGTTCGAACTACTGTAGTTGGAAAAAATCTGTTTGGTTTGATGCAGCTGAGCAGTGCAGTTTCAAATCCTGTGTTTGGTTTGATGCAGTTGAGCGGATATGGTAACTCGCGGTAGAGTTACCACATTTTTTTTTATTTTTAAATGTTTGTTTTTATTATTTTGTGGTTTATTAAATTATTATAAAATTATAATTGTAAATGTAAATTGGACAAATGATATTTGTAATAAAAAAATTTATAATTTCTAGTTAAGTGGTATTTATAATTTGTGGTTTAGTTAATTTTATGCTACGTCGAAAACTATTAAATGTATTATATATTTTTTTAATACCTTTTAAATATGTAGAAATCCTATTTAAGTCTTATTATTATATTTTGTATTTTTTATTTGAATTTTTATTTTTGTTGGTTGAATTGGTTTATATAATTTTGAAAAAGCTGTCATACTATGACACATGATAAAAATATTAAGAATGACTAAAAAGTATTGAACATATGGTGAAATAGCCAAAAGATTAATGAAAATATTAACAACTTTATTAGCAAAAAAGATTTTTGACATATTTATTTACAGTTGAACTGATGACGTACATATATTATAAAATATACATGATTCATACAAATGTACGTACAAATAAAAGGAAAAAGAAAAAAAATCCACTTGGCTCTTGCTTTTCGACTATAACCCAAATCTGTGCTGCCCCATTCAGTACACCGCATGCGACCAGCGCCTTGATATGTTACCAACTACGCTCTCAGTTGTCCAAGAATAACATGCGTCATCAACGCAATTGTCATCGAAAGTACTTATGTATCACCTGCATGTGGTTAACTCATAGGTACCTTATGGTATTGCGCCAAGTATATAGACAGCACCGAAGTCTAGTCTATTTATTAAACAGCACCGATTCCATTCGCGGAATCGACCCCTGTCCAATAAATAGACGGCTCGAATTGTCTGTCACAATACCGGCATAATACGAAGATGCCTAAAAAAGTAAACCAACAAAAAACTCCCATATACCAAATTAAATGCATAAATTTATCACAGAAAATAAATAAAAAAAAAACATCTGTAGCACTGGACTGATCTGTACAGTCAAAACAGAATTCATCTCAACTATGCACTGGACTGATCTGATCTGTATTGGACTGCAGTACTGCACTGGTCGATTTACATACCTCAGCAAATACTGGACTGATCTGCTGCAAGTCCTTCACAGCACTGGACTGATCTGCACTGGAATGACCAGCACAAACATACCAAATCCCACCACTGCAACAACTCAAACATAGCATCAACCTGCACAAAACCAAATCCCACCAATCCAGCACTGGACTGCAGTCCCTGCACTGGAATGCACATAAACAACACTGCAGCACTGCACCAGCAACATTCACATAACAAGCACAGTCCCACCAAGACAGTCCCACCACTGACTAATCTGCACTGGACTGATCTGCAAAGCAAAAAGTGCATCCCAAAATCCTTCACAGCACTGGACTGCAGTCCAAACAGCACCTGATCTGCACTGGAATGACATGCACGGCAAACTCAGATCACACATCAACAACATAAACAACACTGCAGTCCTAGCAAGACAGTCCACCATGACTGCAACAACCTGCAAACTCAAACCAGCAATACAGTCCCAGCAATACAGTCCTAGCACAGATCAGTCCAGCAATACAGTCCCAAACAAGGACCAATCCTGCACAACACCAAATAAGCATAGCACCAAATAAACACAGCACAGATCAGTCCAGCAAACTGATCTCCACAAACACTCCCACCAAAAGTGATCTCCACAAACACATCCAGACCAGTCTATGTGGTGGACTGTATTGCACATAACACATTCACAGCACAGATCAGTCCAGCACAATATCAGACCATATAAGATCAGTCCCAGCACAGATTATTTTCAGCACAGCTCAGTCCCAGCAAGACAGTCCCACCACTGGCCATGCACTCCCAGCAAGACAGTCCCACCACTGGCCATGCACTCCCAGTAAGACTGTCCCACCACTGGACAGATAAAACACAGCAAAAAAAAGCACAGCCATCCCAAAAGATAAACATATAAATAATAAATAACTTCGCATCAACATAAGTACTTTCTCACGCTTTAGGTGGGACGTCATCATAGAGCATTAATAGTCAAATTCCTGCATACAACAACATAACCGAAGTGTCATGAGTCATTCGACGAACAACTAAATCAAGTGACATACAATCAACAATAAAACACAAATGAGAAAAAGGGATATAGCAAGCTATATTCCAGAATATCGCAAATGAATAATCTTATCATAAAATCACCATATGTAACAACAATCTCAGCGTATTCTCAGCACATAACACCATACAAATTATACTTATCAACACATAAATCACAGTTAATAGCATACTTTGAACATGAAAACATCACATAACATCAACTAGTAAGCAAATAACACCAGCTGGCAAGAAATTTTTTTTTTATATGATGCTACCTTACCAGTCCTCACAGATCCGAGCAGCTCAGAGCAGATTCGGCGCAGTTCGGCAAAGAATCGCACAAGATCGGAAGAGCTCGCACGCTGTCGAGCGCATGTAAGCACAGCAGAGCAGATCGAACAACGATCACGCCAGATCGGAGGAGCCTCACAAGGTATCGTAGCAACTCGACCAGATCGAGGCCAACTCCGACCAACTCGCGAGCACGCAGATCGCACGAGAACGCAGCAGCTCACACCAGATCGGGCCAATCGGAGCAGATCGACGCAGATCGGCGCAAGTCAGCGCGGTCTCTGCAGATCGGCGCAAGAGGAAGAGGGACGCGACGCACACACCAGATCGGGCCAATCGGAACAGATCGGAGCAGATCGCCGCAGATCGCGCAAGTCAGAGCGGGCTCTGCAGATCGGCGGTAACGCGACGCAAGATTTGGAATAGTAGAATAGGGGTTACAAATCACGGATTTCCAACTGCGCGGATTTTCACCGCAGCGGCAACTGCAGCATTTCACGCAGCGAACTGCAGCAAATCAACGCGCGAACTGCAGCTCGAGTTGTAACTGCGGCCAACCAAACAACGGATTTCGCCCAACGTTTTGTGACTGCAGCAGTTGCAACGCAACCACAGCCAACCAAACAGCGCCTTAATCTTCTTCTTCAAATCTCTATTTTGCTTGAACATTGCCCTCTCTGGACTGAAGTTCTTTTGATCTTCTCTCTTGAATATTTTCACAATATTGCTAAATATTCTTGGTGATCTTAAAGCTCATTACAAGGCAACATTCGGTGGTGTCTCACTCGACTCCGAACGTGCAAATCGGAGACCGAAGGGTCGTTGTATCTCCGTCGAATTTGCTAGAGAGACTCTTGCACGGGGTGGCAAATATTCGATTGGGACAGTGCTACGCACGCCTCGACTGGTGAAATTTCTAACTTTATTTTCTATTTTGAGTTGTTGTTTTGTAGGTTATTCGGAATACTTGAAGTGATAGAATTTGTAAGTACTATTCGATTATTTGTTTAGTGCTAAAATTTCTGTTTTAATTTATATATTTCAGAAATTAACTTGTGTGTATTTCTACTATTTAGACTTAATAAATCCATCATATTCTATATATACTATAAGTTGGTGAAGTTGGAGAACTCTCGGAGATGTTCACATGGAAGGATGAACTCGCAAAAAGGGTTTGAAAACGGAGTGAATCAGATAAGGAGCATTTAGCAGAGGAGCTATCAGATGTAGAGGGTGTAAACAAGTCAAGTAGCTCATGAGCAATTCGAGTTTGACTTGCTAAAAATTAAACACAAACTTGGTGTAAACGAGCAAAATGACACTCGCACTCGACTTGATAAGTTCGTGAGTTTGACCTACTGGCTCAATAAGTTCATAGTAGTAGATTGAGAGGGTCTTTTGTTCCTCATTATAGTAACTTCTAACATCCAAATAGATGGAATGCATAATAATATAAATTGCAAGAAATGAAAGTATTTTAAATATTTGAATGTACAAAAAAAATAAACATGTGTAAGCGTCAAAAGTAATAGCAATATACATTCACGGCTTATCTTTTATTAAGCTCGAGACTGGCTCGAGTGAAAAGTCACTCCAACTCGAACTTTTTCAAACAAGCTGAGAGGAGAAAAGCACCACTCGACTCGTTTTCACCCCTAACCAGATATCCTGCTCTGCCTCATTCAACTATGTACTATCCAGTAGTTGCAGCACCACCTAGAGCAAGCTGCACATAAATAAAAAGATTGTAAAAAATGGATGAAGTATCCTATTCCAACTTCATCCACATGAATCTTCCAAAGTTGAGGTTTATTCATTTGATCTATCTTTATGTTTCCAAACGAATATCAGCTGTAGAACCTGTGAAGCGGCGCTCAAATATGGTCCGTTACTGTGCATAAAATTCTGCTGGGCTTCGCCATCACATCTAGCTCCCAACCCATGCGCTTTTAAGATTTTCGCGGAACTACCATTTGCTCCTGCTCACATATGTAGGCCACCCAAACTTATACGTAAAGTTTATTGCTTTAGGAGGAGGATTGACGGATGACACAATCAAAACGGATGTGATAATATAAGTGCAGAAAATAGCTGTGAGCTCTGCTTATAGGTATTAAAACAAGCAAAAGAAAACCTCAGCATTCGAAACCATAATACCCGTGAACACTGAAATAATATAATATAAAATGAATTGTTATCTAAGCGGCCGCATCTCTAGTTGACCCAAGTTGCGGTCTCCACACGCATTGTTGTTGGCATACGAATCTACTGCAGAACTCTGAAAAATGTGCTCTGAAAACGACGTATATAATATTATTAACAATATGACAGCGTTGTTATTATTCTTTCTCTCTAAAAAGGAAAAACAATAGGGGACCATTTTTTGTGTAGCTAACAGAAGTTTGTTACGAAAATTTTCTATGAAGACTACTCATTGTGCCTCATTAGGAATTCGAACTACCTTCTGGCCCATTCATGTTGGTACTTTTTCTTAGATCCTGATCCTCTTTCTAAACTACTACCCTGTTCCTGAAGTGCTATTCATCTAATGTGAATCTGAATCTCCCTCGCAAGTGAGTACCAGCCAAAAAAAAAAAAAAAAAATAGAAAAGAAAATCTAATTTGGGACGTTGAAGATAATAGGTTTAAAATGAGGGGTTTATTTATAGCACCAAAAATCCCAAGGGAGGGGCTGATATGCAATTTGAGGATAAAAGATAGCAGTCAAGTGAGGATAAAAGATAGCAGTCAAGGTTGCAATATAATCACAACAGTTAGTGTTGCAAAAATAGCCCACGGCCCGTCCGCGCACGTGGGGCGGGGCGGGCCGGCCCACGGCCTGCGGGCAGCCCGCACACATTTTTTTTTTTTTTTTTTTTAAAATCTAGGCCGGCTCAGCTCGGCAGGCCGCCGGCCGAGCCGAGCCGGCATAACCAAGGGGGCGGGCCGAGCCGGCCCGCCCCGCCCCGCATCTATTACCGTGCGGATCGGCCCAGGCCCGCACGGTTTGCATCTCTAACAACAGTGTTATTACCGACGTGCATGAAGATGCAAGATAGAACAGTTGGTGCAACCTAACTTTGGTGTGTGAAGCCTATGAAGCACTGATACTGCGAAAATGTCGTTGTGTCTGTGTCCGTGCGCATGTCTGACATAATATTCCATGAATACACCAGCATACGTGTTGAACACGACATGTGACGTATACTAAAAAATAAAAAAATAAAAAGTCGGACACTCGTGTCGGACATGAATGTCCAACATGCATATATGTATTTATGTCATGTTTTTAAAAAATTATTTTTTTAGTTTATAGAAAAGAGAGACTATATATGCTCGCAATAAGTATTATAATATAGTTATATACCTAAATGTTACATTTTTAATTAAAATATTTTTAGAAATAAAAAAATTCCCATCAGAGTTTCTTTTTCAAATAAATAAATATTCCAATAAATAAATAAATAAATACACAAAGTTAAAGATTAGTATTTTGGATAACAAAATCTCAGGAATTGGAATACCATGGTAAATGATATTACAATGGTAAATGATATTATCCGCCGTTCGTGAGTCATATGATTGCAAAATCAGATGAGGAAGACTCAAGACGATCTGAAGTCGCCGTTGTATATATCATCTTTCAACTGGCCAGCAGCAGTATAAGTTTAGTCAAGAAACTTGATAAAGATCATGAGGTCACTGCCGTGCCTTAGGGGTTGGAATTTTCCGATAGGAGTCTTTTATATATTATCCCAAGACTGTTGTTATTCAACTACACCAGAGAAGGTTTGGAATACCTAATACTAACCCTGCTGGGTATATTTATGTATGGTACCCAACCTAGCTCCCTCTCCCCATACCTTCAGCCAACATTCTCAAGCACACTCTATGGCTCTCCTATCTTCCATATCTCAACCATTTTGCCAACTTGTGTTGTTGTCAGCTCACCTCTTGCTCATCCGTCCCACGTGGTGCTCATCACTAGACTCCGAGGCTAGAGCTCTGCTCCACTGGAAGACTAGCCTTCATAGCCCACAAGCTCTCTCCTCTTGGACACTTTCGATCCATCCATGCACTTGGGCTGGGATCATGTGCAGCAACAGAAATGACAGCATCATAGAAATAAGCTTTCCCCGTTCCCGTTTGACGGGTAATCTTGATGCTCTTAATTTTAGTAACCTTGCCAATCTTACTACAATCCATCTTCGCCGTAATCATCTATATGGGGATATTCCTCCCAGTATAGGATCACTAACTGGTCTTGTTTCGCTTGACTTGGCCTATAACAAGCTCTATGGCAGCTTGCCACATTCAATCGCCAACCTCTCAAGCATCTTGAAGCTTGACCTTTCGCATAATGATCTCTCAGGTGAGATAGATCCGTCTCTCTTCATCAACTGGGCCAACATAAGATCTATCCAACTCCGGCAAAATCATTTCACGGGTAGGATTCCTCAAACAGTAGGTATGCTCACAAATCTTCGAGTGCTACGTATTAACAACAACCAGTTTCAGGGTTACATCCCTCCTGAACTAGGCAATCTTAAGAAACTAGTGAGATTGAATATCTCAAACAATCCTATGGAAGGTCCAATCCCATCGACCCTTGGCAATTTAACTGGGCTTGACACGCTCTATCTTGAGAACATGAACTTGTGGGGCAAAATTCCTAACCAATTGGGTAACCTAGTAAAATTGACCGACCTGAGGCTCACGAACAACTTCTTCATAGGTATTATCCCTTTTAGTCTATGCAACCTTACAGCCCTTGTATATCTTCGCCTTAGTGGAAATCAATTGTTTGGTCCCATCCCCTCCGAAATAGAAAATCTAGTGAATTTGCAAGGCTTCGACTTATCTGTAAATCAACTAACAGGTACTATTCCGTTAAGTGTTGGTAACATGACCAATCTTCGGTTCTTGTACTTATTTCAAAATAACATATCCGGTTCCATCCCCACACAAATGGGTAAATTAGTGAACCTGATCCATATAGGAATACATATGAATTCTTTGACCGGACGAATCCCTTCTACCTTAGGAAACCTGACTATGCTACAAGTCTTGGCCTTGCAAAAAAATAGCTTGTCAGGAGAAATCCCATCTTCCTTAGGCAATCTAGTGAATTTAATTGATCTAGTCATATACAATAACAATTTGTCTGGCTCCGTTCCTCCGAGTTTAGGAAATTTGATAAAGGTAGAACATATATATCTCAACGCTAACAATTTGTCTGGTTCTTTGTTGAGTAGTCTAGGGAATCTCACAAACTTGGTTCTGTTTGAGATCGCTGAAAATGATCTCATTGGTCAGATACCCTCGGATGTGTGCCGAGGAAGATCTCTTAAATTTCTCAGTATGACTACCAACAACTTCAAGGGCCCTATCCCGAAGAGCTTAAGAAATTGTACGAGCTTGATTGATTTGGATCTCTCACATAATCAACTCACAGGGAACATCACCGAAGATTTTACAACATACCCGAATCTACAGATTTTGCACCTTGGCTACAACAAAATGTACGGAATGCTATCACCTAAATGGGCATTGTGTCATAACTTAACTGATCTATCGCTTCAAAACAACTTGATCACAGGAAGCATACCCATAGAATTTGGCAACTTCAAGCAGTTGGGACGACTTGACCTCTACTCGAATCAAATCAGTGGAGAGATACCCAGTTCTTTTGGTAGCTTAACATCAATGGTAGAATTAGATCTAGGTGCAAATGACATTTCTGGAATGGTTCCTTCTGAGATTGGGAAAATGATAAATCTTCAACGTCTAGGTTTGTCTGAAAACAAGTTGCATGGGCCTATACCGAAAACGTTAGGTGATTGTAGCAATTTGTTATATCTGGACTTAAGCAACAATGCGTTTAATGATACCATTCCGGTCGAGCTTGGAAAACTAGTTGATCTGGAGATTTTTCTTGACATCAGCAATAACTTAATTGTTGGGGAGATACCTAAGGAGCTCGCAGGATTGTACAAGTTGGCTAATCTCAACCTCTCCCACAATAATCTCTCTGGAATCATTCCGCCAGCTTTTAGCAACATGCCTGCTCTGGATGTGATAAATGTGTCTTACAACAATCTTGAGGGTCCTCTTCCTGATAGCAAACTGTTCCGAGACTCTCCTGTAGATTGCTTTGCTCACAACAAAGGCTTATGTGGTGATTTGAAAGGACTACCTCATTGTGCTTCCCGAACTCCACAGAACACAACAAAGGGTCATAGAGTCCATATCGCACTACATCTTGTTCTTCCTCTTTCTGCTGGATCTGTTTTACTGGTAACTGTTGTTGTAAGTTGGGTGGTTTTGCATAAAAAGAAAGATAAACAGCCTGAAAGAAATGATAGTGGTCATGTTCTTGATATATTTTATGCAATGGAGTTTGACGGTAAAGTAGCCTATGATTATATTATCACCGCAACAGAACATTTCGATGAAAAGTACTGCATCGGTACGGGAGGGTACGGTAGTGTATATAAAGTGGAGCTTCCGACAGGTCAATTAGTTGCCGTGAAGAAAATTCATCTCCCAGAAGAAGATACTGCTCAAACAAGCTTTCAAAATGAGATTAAGGTATTAACGGAAATCCGACATCGAAACATAGTGAATCTCTATGGTTTCTGCATGCATACTCGCAATATGTTTCTCATATATCAATATATGGATAGAGGGAGTTTAGCATCAGTCTTAGCAAGTTCTGAAGGATCTATTGAACTATCGTGGGAAAGGAGGTTTTCTGCAATTCTAGATATTGCGAGCGCACTATCTTACATGCACCATGATTGTAATCCACCTATCGTCCACCGAGACCTGTCAATGAAAAATATTTTGTTGGATTCAGAATTTAAGGCTTGTATTTCAGATTTTGGCATTGCAAAGATTCTGAAAGCCGACTCTTCGAATTGGAGTTCTCTTGCAGGCACATGTGGATATCTAGCACCAGGTAATTAGTATTGTGTTCATTCCCTTGAATGAGGAGAACATTCCTTCTTGATTTAAATCTTTCGTATAATCTTCCTTGCAGAGCTTGCTTACACATTGAAGGTGACAGAGAAAAGTCGATGTGATATAGCTTCGGTGTGAGTTCACTTTGGAAAATTCTATTTGGAAGCATTCCTGCTTGAAATTTACTTCCGATATTTTCTTCCTATAATCATATGGTACTGCAAGATGTGCTTGATCGCCACATCCCACCTCCGCGACGAGAAATGGAAGGGAAGCTGGCATTACTAATAAAGGTAGCACTTTTGTGCATCTCTCATGATCCTCAAGCTCGGCCGACCATGAAAGATGTATGCAGCATACTAGCAAATGATCAAAACCAAATTCTATCGGAGCCTTTTCACACCATCAAGCTGAATCAGTTGATGAACATGTGAATAATTTCTGATGCCCCTTCTCTGTAATAATGGCTTCCACTGGACTGTCTGTATATCAACAGATGTTCATGGATTTACTAATAAAGTCTTCTGATGAACTGTTTATTTTTTCCCTTTTATTTGGGTATTAGTCTATATTTCTCCTAATTAAATAACACATCTCTTCTACGACAGCCATAATGGAGGTGTTTGAGAACTGCTTTTATATATATATATATATATATATATATAGAAGAGAGAGAGAGAGAGAGAGAGAGAGAGAGAGAGAGAGCTTCTTTCTCCCAAAATAAAATTAAAGATTAGTGTTTACTGTTTAGCATAACAAAATCTCAGGAATTGGGATACAATGGTGAATGATATGTCCACCATTCATGACTCCTATGATTGCAATTTCAGATGAGGAAGACTCAAGACCATAGAACTGAACGTAGTAGTCATTTGGGGAGCCCATGGTTCACTGTCTGTATATAATAATGTTTTCCAACTTCTTCATTCTGTTGACCCATTCACTTGGTCAGTTGGATTCTGTTGACCCAGTCAGCAGTCTAAGTTCAGTCAACCCATGCCGTGCCCTACGGGTCGGACATTTTGAAACTTCTACGCCACATGTTTCTGCCTGATGATAACATATTTCTAATAACAGTGTTATCCATTAACCTCCGACTCTGTTATTCAGCTGCACCAGAGAAGGTTTAAAATAGGTTATAGTAGCCTTGCCGGGTACATACATAAAGGATACTCGACCTTGCTCCCAATTTAACATACCTTTAGCTATGGCTCGCCTATCTTCCGAATCTCAAAACCATTTAGCCAATTTATATTGTTGTCGGTTCAACTCTTGCTCCTCCATCTTACATGATGCTCGTCGTTATACTCCGAAGCTAGAGCTTTGCTCCGCTTGAAGACTAGCCTTCATAGCCCGCAAGCTCTCTCGTCATGGACACTTTCGATCCATCCATGCACAAACTCTCGGGCCAATCCCTCTCAGCTTAGGAAGGTTGACTAAGCTAACCCGTTTATTTCTCTATATGAACAAACTCTCGGGCTCAATACCTTCATCCTTTGCCAAGGAGGATCTCTTCGAAACCTTCTTATTCAACAAAATCACTTCGACGGTCCCATTCCAAAGAGCTTAAAGAATTGTACTAGTTTACTCGGAATTAGTCTTCACAATAACCGCCTTACTGGAAATATCTCCGAAGATTTTGGGATGTATCGGAACCTACATCATGTTGACATTAGATTCAATCATCTTTAATAAAATGACCTCTCATCAAAATGGGCATATTCTGAAAACTTGACTGTCCTCAAAATGTCTGGTAACTTAATCGTAGGACATATACTAACTGAGTTCGGTAAGATCCACAACTTAGGATTTATGGTGATCTCTCCTTGAATAAAATTGCAGGCCCTATACCAAGTTCTCTTGCAAGACTTGAGAATTTATTAGAATTGGATTTGAGTTGAAATGAATTTTCTGGCACCATTCCTATGGAGATTGGACAATTAAAAAACCTCCAGTATATCAACTTGTCTAGGAACAAGTTAACAGGATCCATACCACAATCAATAGGAGATTGCATCGATCTGATCACCTTAGACTTGAGCAGAAATAAGTTGAACGGAAGCACTCTAGTTGAGCTCGGAAAACTAACTGCCTTAAACACTTTGCTAGGCGTTAGCTATAAATTTATTAATGGAGAAATATCTGAAGAACTCTCCCAACTACAAATCTGTTCAGGGTCATTCCATCATCTTTTTCTAGTATGCCAGCCCTTGATGTTATCATCTTATCATACAATAATCTTGAGGGTCCTCTTCCAGATAGCAAATTATTTCAAAATTCTCCAATACAATGGTCTACAGACAACAACAGCTTATGTGGGGAATCGAAAGGTCTGCCTCATGGTGTTTCCGTAAAGAATGAGATGAGGAATGTACTAAGAAATCATATGCGACATGTTGCACTACTGGTTGCTCTTCTTGTTTCAGCCTTCATTGCTGCGGTTGTGTACATTGTTGCTTGCTGGATGTCATACAGGAAGGCCGATGATAACATCCGACAGAAAGGCTGCCTACCATTATATTATCACTGCAACGGAAAACTTTGATGAGAAGTACTGCTTTGGAAAAGGAGGTCACAGCAGCGTGTACAAGGTGGAATTTCCAACAGGGCATCTTGATATTAGCAGTGAAGAAGATCCATCTTACTGAAGGTCAAGCTGCACAGAGAAGTTTCATGAATGAAATTCAGGTATTAAAAGAAATCCGTCATCGAAACGTAGTGAAACTATATGGTTTCTTCAAACACGCTCGCATTATGTTCCTCATATATGATTATATTGCTCGAGGAAGCTTAGCATCCATATTGGCAAGCCCTGATACATCTATAGAATTATCTTGGGAGAGGAGGTTTTCTGCAATTAATGATGTTGCACGTGCTTTATCCTACATTCGCAGCGACATATCAAGAAAGAATATTTTGGTGGATCAGGAATTCAAAGCATACATTTCAGACTTTGGCATTGCAAAAACTTTGAATCCAGACTCATCAAATTGGAGTTCACTTGCAGGCACATATGGATTACTTGAATGAACATGATATACATGTGTATTTGATCTTTCATAAACTCATTTCTTGCAGAACTCGCTTACACATTAAAGGCGACAGAAAAAGCTGATGTTTATAGCTTTGGTATGGTCACATTGGAAATTTTGATGGGAAGGCATCCAGTGGAAATTATTTCTGATCTCTCATCCTTAGAGGATCAAGATCTATTTTTAAAAGATGTGCTTGACCAAAACATGTCACTTGTACAGCCAAAAATGCAAAGGAAGGTAGTACAGCTTGTTTCAATAGCGCTTTCATGCACCTCGATGAATCCCCGTGCTCGTCCAAGCATGTGATGTATGCTTTTACTTACCCTCTGATATAATGCAATTTAGGACACCTCAGATTGAAGTGTTCTCTAGTTGCCCGTCACAGGTGTGATATCCTATGCTTGCAGAAGATCAAGATAGAGTTTCAACATTTATGGTATGTAACTTCTCTAGTTGCCCCTCACTGGGAACATCATTGAAGATTTTACGATATATCCGAACCTACAGCTTGTGTACCTTGGCTTCAACAAGTTGTATGGAACCCTCTCACCTAAATGGGTATCTTCTAATAACTTAACTGATCTATTGCTTCAAGGAAACTTTCTCACAGGAGGAATACCCCCAAAATTTGGCAACTTCAAGCAGTTAGGACGGCTTTACCTCAACTTGAACCAAACCAGTGGAGAGATACCAAGTTCTTTTGGTAGTTTAACATCACTTGTTGAGTTAAATCTAAGTGCGAATAACATTTCTGGAATGGTTCCGTCTGAGATAGGGAGACGACAAATCTTCAATATCTATATTTAGGTAGCATGATCTTTGAGCCTGACGAGATCTATAACTTTTATATAAAAAATTTTAAAAAGATTTTTCTAAATGAGTATTTTAGAGGTACGACATCTTAAAAGATTTTTTTTTAAAAATTAAATTTTTTTGGATTTAAAACAAAATAAAACTGTATTTCGGTATGCACAAATATATAAGACATATGTCTAAAATAATTCTTTAAAAAAAATTTAGCATGAAAATCGTAGATTCTGATGTGATTTATTCATGTTGAAAATTTATTGAAAAGATACTTCTAATTGAGTGTTTTCAGAGTTTCAGAGCGTCTAACATATTCAAAACAAAACAAAATCGTATTTCGGTATTACAAACGCATAAAACATATATCTAGAGCTAATATTTAAAAAAACTTTTAACATGAAAATCGTAGATTCTGATGAGTTTTACAACTTTTATGTTGAAAAACTTTTTAAAATATACTTCTAAATGAGTGTTTTGGAGATCCGAAATCTTCACAGATAAAAGAAATAAAAAATAAAAAATAAGAACCTTCGGTATTGTATAGGCGGTGGAACGGCGATTTGGCGTTTAAACCCAAAATTTTTTGAAAAGTATATTTTAATCCGTCAAAATACGGACCTCCAAAATATCTACTTAGAAGCGTCATCTCGAAAAACTTTAAACGTGAAAGTTGTAGCCCTTGTTGAGATCTACGACTTTTGTGTTGAACGGTTTTCGAGAATATGCTACTAAGTGTGTTTAGCCGGTGTAAAATCAAATTTTATAATAAAGGGTGGGGGGTGGGGTTTACAAAATATGAGGGCGCTATTCCTTGAACAGTAGAAATGGGGGGTTTCTTTTAGTTATATAGTATAATAATATAATAATCCATTGCATCTCATAAAAAGAGCAACTTAAATTTGCTCCCACTTACCAATCTCCATTATCATGCATATAGATGCATATAACTTGCGATTATTTTCATATGTAAAAGATGTATAAATAAGACTCATGTTAATACGTGTATGTATGACTTAATATGTGATCAAATACAACTTATCACTACGATAAATGATTCATAATCTCTTTTGTTGATAGAATATTCAAGAAAAGCTTCAAATGTTGTTACTTCTTCCTGTTGCTCGTTGGGTCATTTGGTTGAAAAAAAAGTATGGAGATCGTGGTTTCTATTTCATGTTCTTCTAAAATGCGATAGTGATTAATATTAGGGAAAAAAAGAAATTGACAAAAATAAATTAAGTGAGAGCTACCCTTTTATCTATTTGTAAAATTGTATCTGTAGATTCTGTACTATCTTTTTTCTTTTCCTTTTTTTCTTTTTTTATGTTTTTTATTTTTTTGTTTTGAGATGGACCGAGCCGGATTTGAACTTCCCTTACCTGCACAGGCGGTAAGGGAAGTTCCATATAGTTAAGATGGACATGACCGACGTAGACAGCCAGAGACCGGTATTTGAACATCCCTAGTGATCGTTAAACAGCAGCGTTCTATCTTATTCTTCTTCTTCCTGATTCTTTTTCCAGTACGTTGAATACTACTAGGTTGGTGAAGTTTGAGAACTCTTGGAGATGTTAATGTCGGTGAAGCCGGAAAGGGGCTTCCAACATGGGGTGAATCTGATCCCGCAGTTGCAGCATCGACCTAGGCCAAGCTCCAGCTTCACTTAGAAATATTGTTAAATGGCATCAAATATCCTGTTCCAACTTCATCCATATTGAGGTTTATTCATCTGATCTTTATGTTTCCAAAAGAATATCAGTTGTAGTACCTGTGACACACTGGTTGTTCAAATTCTGGTCGGCTGCTGCCGATAAGATCCTGGTGGACTTGGCCCCACTTCCGCCATCACATCTAGCTCCTAAACCACGCGCTTTAAGATTTATGCAGACAAGGGAAATACCATGTCCTCCTGCTCACGTATGCAGGCCATCCAAACTTATACGTAAAACTTTATTAAAAAAAAAAAAAGAAGAGAAACTCAACATTGAAACCACAAGATCGCTCGAAACTGAAATAATATAAGAAAAATGAATTGTTCCTGAGCGGCGGTCCTACTAATTGACCCAAAGGACTCTTTGAAAATCGATTGGAGAACTCTTTGAAAAATGTACTCTCTGAAAAGGACGTATATAAGACTTTTAAAAGTATGACAGCGATATTATTATTGCTTCCCTCTCGAAAGGAAAAACAATAAGGTGCTATTTTTGTTTGTAGCTAATAGAGTTTTGTTACATAAATTTTCAAAGGATAATTTTAAATAATTCCCGCCCCTTTCATGTTTCTGAAGTGCTATAACTCTAATGTGCACCCCGAAAGGAACCTCTCGCTCGCAAGCGAGTCCCAATCACTGGAACCACCATCATGGACTTTATTAGAATTGTTATTTTATTTTTTATTGCAATGATGTCCTGGTCATTAGAACCAGTCAATGATGAGTACATATATAAAGGTACCTGACCTTGCCTCCCTATTTAACATACCTTCAGCTCCATTTTCAGCACTTCGGTATTCCCACACCTTCAGCTTACACTTTCAAGCACATCTCTATGGCTCTCCTCTCGTCCATATCTCAACCATTTAGCAAACTTCTACTAATATTGTTGTCAGCTCATCTCTTGTTCCTCCTTCCCTGGTCCTCGTTAGACTCCGAGGCTAGGCTCTGGCTTCCACTGGTAAGACTAGCCTTCGTGCCCACAAGCTCTTGGACACTTTCGGTCAATCCATGCACTTGGGTGGGGATCAGGTGCAGCAAAAGAAATGACAGCATCATAGAGATAAGCATCCCTTGTTCCCGTTTGACCGGTAATCTTGACGCTCTCAATATTCTACATCCCCTTTGCCAACCTTTACTACCATCCATCTTCGGCCGCAATTTATCAAGGGGAATTCTCCTGTATAGGAAGCATTAACCGTTGTTTCGCTTGACCATAACGAGCTGCTATGGCATTGTTGCCATATTCACTTGCCAACCATCTACACGCATCTTGAAGGCTTGACCTATTCTCATAACAATTCTCTCAGGTTGAAAAGTCTCTCTTTGTCAACTTTGCGCCAGTATAAGATCTATCAACTCCCGCAAAATCGTTTCACCTGGTGACCGGCACCGCTAGGTATTGCCACAAATCTTCGCGTCCTACGCCTTAACAACACCTTTTATATTTGTCATTCCCCCATGAAATAGGCATTCTTAAGAACTAGTGAGTTTGACATCTTCAAAACCAATCCTTATGGATGGTCCAATCTACCCTTGACCATTGGCCAATTTATCCAGGCTTTGACAGCTCTATTCCGGGGAACATTGAACTTGTTCCGGAGAGTAATTCCTAATGGAAATTGGGGGAATCTTAGTAAGCTTTGACCGACCTAAAGACTCTTCAAACAACTCCTAACAGGTACAATTCCATTAGTATTGTAATATGACCAATTTCGATTCTATGTACTTATTTAAAAACAACATATCTGGTCTATACCAATACAGATTAGAAAACATAGAATACATGAGATAACCGACGGACCGCGTCACCTTTGGAAAAACCTGACTATTGGTTGCAATTTTTGTTCTATGTATGTGCAATACCTATTGAGAAATACCATTTTCATTAAGGCAATTTGGTGAATTTAACCCAATCTGAACTAGACACTAACAATTTGTCTGGCTCTCAACCCGAATTTAGGAAACTTGACAAAGATAGAATCTATTTTCTAAACTCTTTCTGGTATATATACCATGTATTATAGGATGTAAAGTAGGTTAATTTTATTTTTGATGATAACAGATTTCATGGGCCAAATCACCATGGATGTGTGCCAAGGATCTCTTCAACTTCTCAGTATAAGTTTAAACAACTTCGAAGGTCCTAACCCAAAGAGCTTAAAAAATTGTACGAGCTTGACTGTTTTGGATCTCCGGGGTTTAATAAACTCACTGGGAAACATCACTGAAGATTTTATGATATACCCAAACCTACAAGAGTTGTGAACCTTGGCTTCAACAAGTTGTACTGGAACGCTCTCACCTAAATGGGCGTCTTCTTATTAACTTAAGTGATCTATTGCTTCCAGGAAACTTGATCACAGGAAGAATTCCCTTAGAATTTGGCAACTTCAAGCAGTTGGGACGACTTCACCTCTACTGGAATCAAATCAGTGGAGAGATACCCAGTTCTTTTGGTAGCTTAACATCATTGGTAGATTTAGATGTTGGTGCAAATAAAATTTCAGGAGTAGTTCCTTCTGAGATAGGGAAAATGATAAATCTTGAACATCTAGATTTGTCTAAAAACAGGTTGCATGGACCTATACCGAAAAAGTTAGGAGACTGTAGTAAACTGTTAGATTTGAATTTGAGCAAAAATGAGTTTAACCATAGCATTCCTGCCGAGCTTGGGAAACTAGTTGGTCTGCAGATTTTTCTTGACATTAGCCATAATTTACTAGTCAGAGAGATACCTAAAGAAGCTCTGCGGGATTGCAGATTGCTGACTTGAGCTTCAACCTCTCGCACAACGAGATCTCTCTGGGAACCATTCAGACGGCTCTCTGGCACAAGCATGTCGCAACTGAAGTTCATCAATGTGTCTTACAACAATCTTGAGGGTCCTCTTCCTGGTAGCAAATTGTTCCGAGACTCTCCTATAAGTTGCTTTGCTCACAACAAAGGCTTATGTGGGGATCTGGAAAGACTACCTCACTGTGTTTCCCCAACTCCACAGAACACGACGAAGGGTCCTAGAGTGCATATTGCACTATATGTTGTTCTTCTTCTTTCTGCTGGATCTGTTTTACTGGTATCTATTGTTGTACGTTGGATGGTTTTGCACACAAAGCACGATAAACAGCCCGAAAGAAATGACAGTGGCCATGTTCTGATATATTTATGCACATGGTTCGACGCGGAAAAGTATGCTATGATTAGTATTATCACCGCAACAGAAAATTTCGACGAAAAGTACTGCATCGGTATGGGAGGGTATGGTAGTGTATATAAAGTGGAACTTCCGACAGGTCAACTAGTTGCGGTGAAAAAAACTCATCTCCCCGAAGAAGGATATGCTCAAACAGCTTTAGAAATGAGATTAAAGGTATAACGAAAATCCACATCGTACATCGTGAAATTCTATGGTTTCTGCATGCACACTCGCATATGTTTCTATATTTGAGTATATGATAGAGGGAGTTCTGCAGCAGTCTTAGCGATTCTCAAGGAATCTACTGACCTATCTTGGGAAAGGAGGTCTTCTGCAATTCTAGATATTGCGAGCGCACTATCTTACATGCACCATGATTGTAATCCACCTATCGTCCATCGAGACCTATCGATGAAAAATATTTTGCTGGATTTCAGAATTTAAGGCTTGTATTTCAGATTTGCATTGCAAGGTATTCTGAAAGTTGACTCTCGAGATTGAGTTCCCTTGCAGGCACATGTGGATATCTAGCACCGGGTAACAATTAGAATTGTGTTAATTCCCTTGAATGAGGAGAACATTCCTTCTTGATCTAAATCTTTTCCTATAAATCTTCCTTGCAGAGCTTGCTTACACATTGAAGGTGACTGAGAAAGTTGATGTGATAGTTTTCGGTTGTCACTTGGAAATTCTATTTGGAAGGCATCCTGCTGAAATTACTTCTGACATTTCTTCTCTGATGAATCAAGATGTGTTACTGCAAGATATACTTGATCACCGCGTCTCACCTCCGGAACGAGAAATGGAAGGGAAGCTGGCATTACTAATAAAGGTAGCACTTTGTGCATCTGTCATGATCCTCAAGCTCGGCCGTCCATGAAAGATGTATGCAGCATGCTAGCAAATGATCGAAACCAAATTCGATCAGAACCTTTCCGCAGCATCAAGCTCAGTCAGTTGATGAGCATGTGAAATAATTTCTGATGCCCCTTACATATATAATAATAGCTTCACTGTTGACTGTCCTACATTAACATATATAAGTTCATGGAGTTACAATAAGTCTTCCGTGAAATGTTTTTTCCCTTTTATTTGGGTATTAGTCTATATTTCTCCTAATTAAATGATATACATCTCTTCTACGATAGCCGTAATGGAGGTGTTTGAGAACTGTTTTTTATAGAGAGAGAGAGAGAGAGAGAGAGAGAGAGAGACTTCTTTCTGCCAAAATAGAATTACAGATTAGTGTTTACTTGTTTGGCATAACAAAATCACAGGAATTGGGACTCAAGACGATAGAAAGGAACATACTAGTCATTTGGGGAGCCCATGGTTCGCTGTCTGTATATAATAATGTTTTCCAACTTCTTCATTCTGTCGACCCATTCACTTGGTCGTGGATTCTGTTGACCCAGCTTTCATGCAGTCTAAGTTCAGTGCAACCCATGCCGTGCTACGGTCGGACATTTTGAAACTCACGCCACTGTTCTGCCTGATGATAAATATTTCTAATAAGAGTGTTATCCACCTAACCTCCGGACTCTGTTATTCAACTGCACCAGAAGAAGGTTAAAATAGATTATAGTAGCCTTGCCAGGGTAATATTACATAATCAGAGAATACTCGACCTTGTCCCAATTTAACATACCGTTTAGCTATGGTCTCGCCTATCTTCCGATCTCAAAACCATTTAGCCGAATTATATTGTCGTCGGTTCATCTCTTGCTCCTCCATCCTACATGGTGCGTCGATTACGCTCCGAGGCTAGAGCTTTTGCTCCGCTTAAACTAGCCTTCATAGCCCGCAAGCTCTCTCGTATGCACTTTCGATCCATCCATGCCACAAACTCTCAGGGCAATCCCTTCAGCTTAGGAAGGTTGACTAAGCTAACCCGTTTATTCCTCTATATGAACAAACTCTTGGGCTCAATACCTCCATCCTTCAGTAATTTGACAAACCTATCTGATCTGCGTTTGTTTATAAATACCTTGTCCGGTGCTTTGTCAAATAGTATGAGAAATCTTACAAATCTAGCCTCGTTTATGTTAGCATCCAATAAGGAGGATCTCTTCGAAACCTTCTTATTCAACACAATCACTTCGATGGTCCCATTCCAAAGAGCTTAAAGAATTGTACTAGTTTATCGGAATTAGTCTTCACAATAACCGCCTACGGAAAATCTCCGAGAATTTTGATCGTTATCCGAACCTACATCATTTGGACATTAGATCAATCAGCTTTAATAAATGACCTTCATCCAAAATGGGCATATTATGAAAATTTGACTGTCCTAAAAATGTCTTTAATTAATCGTTAGGACATATACCTGTGGTGGCAATTTCCAACAGGGCATCCTATATTTAGCAGTGAAGAGATCCATCTACAAGAGAGGTCTGGCTAAGTTTCAGGAAAAATTGCATAGGTTGAGGAGGGATCTTAAGCAATGGAATCATAAACTCTTTGAAAATGTCATAGACAGAGCCAGGGAAATAGAAGCTCAGGTCACTGAAACGGAACAATTATATGATGCCAACTCGCGGGACATTGATCGCATTGAACTCTCTAAAAAACAAGCTGAGCTTTCAAGATACTTGTCATGTGAAGAGGATTTCTGGAAACAGAAATCCAACATCAAATGGCTTCGCGAGGGGGATCTCAACACAAAGTTCTTCCATGCTATTTGTAAGCAACGTACAGTCACCGCAAGGATCAGACAGATCAAAACGAGAACTGGGAACATTTTACATGAGTCGGAGGAGATTGCTCACTCCGCCGTTAAGTTCTTTGAAAATTTGTTGTCGGCAGAGGAAACACTTGGGGATTTGGTGAGACCAAGCTGGCTCCATGGGAGTGTTTCTGGTGAGCTCAATCAAGGCTTGACTCAATGCCCTTTAGCTGAGGAAATGAAACAAGTAGTTTTTGCAATGTGCGATGACTCTTCGGCAGGACCCGATGGTTTTAGTAGTAATCTCTAGAAGTCGTGTTGGAATATCATAAGCTCCGACTTAGTTGAAGCTGTTCAGGACTTCTTCAATGGGACAAAGCTCCCCCGCTCTTTCACAGCAACATCGATAGTCCTTATCCCAAACTCTCCGAACCCCAAATGTGGAAGGAGTTTCGTCCTATCAGCCTCCGCAATGTTTCATCTAAGATTATATCTAAACTCTTGTCTAATAGGCTCTGGGCTTCTCAAGCTCTGTCTTTGAATCAAACCGGCTTCATCAAAGGCAGATGGATTAGTGAAAACTCTCTGCTAGCTCAAGAACTTCTGCACTCACTGGGGAGACAAGTTCATGGACGCAATGTAGTCCTCAAGCTAGATATGGAGAAGGCTTATGATAGAGTGGATTGGAAATTTATGTTTGCGGTCCTGGGGTGGCTGGGCTTTCATGATAACTTTATACAATTGGTGAGAAACCTGTTTTGCTCCTGCTGGTTTTCAGTTTTGATCAATGGATCCTTGCATGGCTTTTTCAAATCAACTAGAGGTTTTCGCCAAGGGGATCCCTTTTCTCCTCTTCTTTTTATTATCATCTCCGAATATCTGTGTCAAGGCTTAAACTACTTGATGACCAATCATAAGTTCATGCAGTACAAGGCAGCGTCGAAGATATTGGTTTCTCATCTTTCTTTCGCAGATGATTGTATAATTTTCACTAATGCCTCCGCCCGGTCTCTGCACAAGCTTATGGCATTTTTGAAGGATTATGAGAACATTTCAGGACAAAGGATTATATAGCCAAGAGCGATTTTGTCATGTCTAATACGACTCAGCAGAGCTGGCTCCAGGTGACTAAGCACATAACAGGATTTAAGCAATATGACCTGCCCATACTTATTTAGGAGTACCACTTTATGTGGGAAAGAAAAAGACATGCCTTTCCACAGATCTAATTTCTAAAGTTCAACGGAAGCTAGATACCTGGTCGGCGAAGTTGTTATCTCCAATGGGTCGGGTAACTCTTATTAAAACTATCTTATATACCATACCCAACCATATATTTTACGCTCTGCCCGATCTTATATCTTATCTCCAATGGTTCAGTTATTAAGCAATTAGAAAGGATGTTCTCACAATATTTCTGGAATAACAATCCAGAACATCCCGGCATTCATTGGCGCTCATGGAAAAGGCTTTGTTTCCCGTTTAAAGAGGGAGGACTTGGAATACGTCGTTTCAAAGATGTTGTCGCTGCTATGGACATGAAACTGTGGTGGAACTTCTTGAAGAAGGATTCTTTGTTTGCTCAATACATGTGGGCTAGATATAGTAAAGGTGATTGTATTTGGTACTGGCCAAAACGTACCAATGGCTCTGTTATTTGGAGGCGCCTCAACAAAGCTAAAGAACTTACTCAGCCTCATATTCGTTATGACCTAGGACGTGGTGACATAGATTTTTGGCATGACATTTGGGTTGGGAATGTTTCTCTAGCAACTCGTTTGAATGTTCAGCCACCCCTGGGTCTTCCAGTAAATTACTTTTGGAGTTCCAATAGATAGCAAGAGGAACTACTACATTCATTAATTCCTCCATCTATTGTCTCAGAGATCCTGTTGATGAAAGCTGCGAAGATACACTAATTTGGCATTTACACTATTCTGGTTCCTTCACTTTCCAATCGGCTTGGAATAGTATACGGCAAACTCGATCCTCAAACCAAGCTTACAGCTGGATATGGAATAAATTGATCCCTCCAAAAGTATCTTTTATGCTTTGGAAAGCTTTACAAAATATTCTTTCAACTGATGAGAACTTGAAGAAGAAAGGTTTCAAATTTGCTTCGCAATGTGTTTTCTGTAGGAGTCAAGAAGAAACAACTTTGCATATTTTTCTAAAGTGTCCCACTGCTAGTCTGCTATACAACTTTGGAAAAGGTATGCTTCCTATTTTGATTTAAGACTTCAGTCGCTACATTGCCTAGAAGACATGCTCCAGAATATTGCTTCATGTTCGCCGAACGGACATGTTCACTTACGTTTCTTATGCCTAATCACATGGCTATGGGCCATTTGGATAGAACGCAATACAGTCAAATATCAAGGAGCACATCCCAATATTGATCATATTGAATTTAGGGTTTGGAATATCTTGAGGAGTTGTGTCAATGGCCGACAATTGAAGCAGCAACAAGTTTAATCTGTAAGGGTCTTGACTCAGAGTAAGCACCTAAACTTTCATATTCCTGTAAAGGGGCATATCGAGTTGCTTCATTGGGCATCCCAAGAGATAAACCCTATAAGTTGAATGTAGATGCAAGTGTCCATCAAGGAAAAGCAGGTATAGGGGCATCATCCGTGATCAACAAGGTAAGCTACGTTATGCTTTTTCATCTCCACTTGAATCTACTAATGTTGTTGAATTTGAGCTAAGGAGCCTGCTAGTAGGAATTTAGCAATGCAAGGCTTTGGGACTCTATACAATTGTCATTGAAACTGACTCTTCGGTGCTATTGAGCTTACTACATTCTAAGAATGTTTCATGGGATAATTACTATGGGATTGAGGCAGCTAAACGATCAATGCTCACACTTAGGTGCTTCCATCAGGCATATTAAACAGAGAACCAACCTAGTGGCGGACCATCTTTCCAAATGGGGACGCAGAGCTAAAACTCTTTTCACTCATTCTTATCTATGGACTCATAGAATAACATTTTGTATAGGAGTTGATAAACGCTAGATAGAAATGGGTTGCCCATTATCGGATGTTCATAGGCTTACATATATTTTGTACTACCTTATATAAATACAGTAGGGAGGTAGCCTTTACCTTCTCCCGGTAGTGGTTTTCTAAAGGTTTAAAATTATATATAATATAATATAAATATATATAATATATTATATATATATATGTATATATGTATATATAGAGAGAGATAGCCTCTATAAATAAGTATGTGATGTTATTTTATTATAGAAAGAAAATTAGTCATTTATATATTTAGTGTAGAATTAGATTGTAGAGCCACCACGGGCCGCCGGTGTCTTTATTTTGCCGCGTTTTTTTTCTCCCCCGGGCAGCCGACATGAGCCGATCCGATCGGTCATAACAATTGGTATCCAGAGCCAACGATCACCCTCGCCGAAAGCTACTTGCCGATTCAACTCACCACCACCACCCTTTATAATCAATGGAATCATACTGGGACATACTACAACCTACACCTATCGCACTGGCACTCCATCCTATGCGTTTATTATTGCCACCAGAATCCCGCGACTTATTCCAGAGGTCATCTCCCACTATATTGGTCTGCTTACGCATCACCATATGTTCAAATTTACCGTCGCAGTTGGTTACAATCAATCCCCATCACCAAAGAGCTATGATTGTCCTCCCGAACTTCATACATCGCAACTGCAAGCTACTCATCATCAAGTGCAGCCAGTATCTCATACGACAGATAAGCTTTAGGACTTCCTATCTACTGTATGTGAGAAAATACAAAACAAATTGAAAGAAATGTATAAAGACAATGAAGAACTCTTGAGAAAATTGGTTGAGCAACAAGATGTCGAAAGGAATAATACGTGCCTCCAAGAACTTCGAACTACTCGGCAAGGAGACTCTGTGGCACAATATTGGATCAAATTTATAAAACATAAAGCTGATATTCACTTCGAATCCGAACAACAGATTATCAACATATTCATCGATGGTCTCTCGACAGTGATAGTTCAACGGGAATTGAAGCAAGCCGAGGACTTTCTTGCCACTACACTACTTTTGTTTATCGAATGGCCTTAGTCTATCGAGCTACGTCTAACTGGATGTTTTGAAACCTTACAGATGATCAAAAAGGTCGAGTTAGAGGATATACGATAGAGTTTGCTGCACCACCATTAATGGTTAATAATATTGTTGAACAGCATTCCCGTTCGCCGTATTTTTTATCACCACAACCATTAGTACTTATTTGAAACATATTTATTTTTTTGTGGTTTGGAAGACATCAACGTTCGGGAATTACAACGCATGACAACCTAGCGGACAAGGTTGTTTTCGAGAGGGGTGGAATGTTATGTACAGATCAGCAGGGTTCGAGCCGCATGAGGACACAGATCACGGATCAAGTTCAGAATAATCAGAGTTGTATTAGGAATAGTTTTAATAGGAATATTTGTAGAAGGAAAATATTTGTAGTAGGAAATATTATATTGGGATATCTATTAATAGAAATATAATAGGAGATGTTATGGAAATAATATAGGGGATAGCCTCTATAATTAAAGTATGTTAATGTTTATTTTTATTTATGGAAAGAAAAATTAGTCCTTTTATTAATATTTTAGTTGTAGAATTAGATGTGTAGAGCACACGAGCCGCCAATGTCTTATCTTGCGGCATCCGAGCAGCCGACTGTGACCATCCGAGTCGTTCATAACAGTTCTCCATTCTTCATTCTGTTGGACACAGTTTCATTCGGCAGTCTAAAGATGCCAGAGACTGACATGAAGAGTCGATCATGAGGTCACTAAACGGTGCCTTTGGGGGTTGGAAATTTTTTGAAGATTCTGATGATGTCATCACATGTTTCTGCTGATGCTCACAGATTTTCTGCTAAGGTGTGCTATCTGATTGGACACTTTCCGATCAATCCATGCACTTGGCGTGGGAATAAGGTGCAGCAACTAGAGACATAGCATCCATAGATAAGATGCTATGTTAGGGTGTTCATCCGGTCCGGACCGACAGAACCGGGACTGAGGACGGTCGCGGACCGAAGACCTAACAGCCCAGTAACTGAAGGATGCAGGACCGAAGCGAATAGATAGGTCCGACAGGGCGTACTGTATAACAGCGGGAGCTACCGGAACAAAGACGGTTTAGGCAACATTCTTACCTTAGTAAATGGGGCTTCGTTTTAAGTGGGCTTACTTGAATTGGGACTTCAGTTCAATTATGTTCCTTACTGTTTTGGTCAGAAATCACGCTGGGCTCAACATCTCGCGTTAGGCTTTGCTTAGAATGGGCCTCCTAAACTGGTCCTCGGTCCGGTCCGCCGGTTTTCCGATTTTGGACTGGACCGGACCGAAACCCGAACATAGGCTAATATTGGAATCGTGGACCTGACCGACTATGTACCAGTCCGGTACGGTTTTTCGGTCCGGACCGGTATATGGACAGCCCTATCCCACGTTGCCGTTTGAACGGTAATCTTGATGTATAGGTGTGCGTAGCAAATGTATATCTTCACCTCGTCTAACTTATATCATAACATAAAATCAAAACGTCAAATTTAAAGCTTGTATTTCGGATTTCGGAATTGCAAGGATTTTGAAAACCGACTCTTCAAATTGGAATTCCCTTGCAAGCACATGTGGATATCTAGCACCATGTAATTAGTATTGTGTGCATTCCCTTGAATGAGAATATTCCTTCTTGATCTAAATCTTTTTCTTTAATCTTCCTTGCAGAGCTTGCTTACACATTGAAGGTGACTGAAAGTTGATGTGTACAGCTTCGGTGTGGTCACATTGGAAATTCTATTTGGAAGGCATCCTGTTGAAGTTACTTCCGACATTTCTTCTCTGATGAATCAAGATGTGTTACTGCAAGATATGCTTGATCACCGCATCTCACCTCCGGGACGAGAAATGGAAGGGAAGCTGGCCGGACCAAGAAAGATGTATGCAGGTTTGCAACAAATGTCGAAACCAAATTTCTGCCGGAGCCTTTTTCACAGCATCAAGCTGAATCATTTGATGGATAAATTAAATAGATTCCCCTTCCATATGTAATAGCTTCACTGTTGACTTTATATATAGCAGTGTTTATTTAGAGTTTCTATAAGTCTTATCATAAAAAATGTTTATTTCTTCTCCTTTGGATAAAACCGTCTATTATTTAAATCAATTAGTAGTGAAAAAGTGCTCTCTGAAAACGACGTATATCGGACTATATAACATTCATAACACGATGTTATAATTTCTTTTCCCTACATAAACTACTCTGTGCCCTTTATGGAGAATTTTTAAAAGAATCCTGCCTCTCATGTTTCGTATATTAGTTTTAGGTCCCACTCCTCTTTCTTATACTGATACCCTGTTTCTGTGAACTGGAGTTTTTAGGAACCCCTCGCGCGCAAGTGAGTCCCAGATGATTCAGGAGCCACCATCTAGATTTTTTATTTTTTTTAAAAAAAGCAGCGATGTCCTGTCATTACAACTAGTCAATGATGAGATAAGTGTGTGTTATCTATTATTAAAATATCTTACATTTTCAACCACCCTCTGTTATATATTGCCCTCAGTTACAATTAGAAAGAATGTTAAAAAAGACATTGCATATCATGTTACACTAAATCTCAGTTGTAGCACCTGTGAAACATTGGGTGTCAAACTTATCTCCGACATCACATCCAGCTCCTAACCCATGCGCTTTAAGATTTTCATCTGGGACCGGACTTGCGGGGTCGTTGAGGGATCATGATGGCAATCTAGTTTGATCTATGGGCGTATAGTTAACTGCTATTTGCAGCTTTGCATCGAACAGAATTCCTTACCTGTCGTGATTGAAACAGATTCAAAACTTGCTTGTGGCTGGATTGCATCAGAGGGGTAGTAAAATGGCGAACACATGTTTTTTGGTCGGGAGGGCGAGCAGGAGCTGGTGGGCGAAATGTAAACTTATATGTTTTTGACACCCAACAATTTGGTATCCTATGTTACTTACCCCGTAGTTTTTGCATTATAATTCAATAACCTAGTGTTTCAATAAGCATAGGGTTACAAATTGATCGTTAACACTTGGAATGACGCACGAGAACACCTACTTTTGCTTCAATAAGCCACTGGACTAATTATTGGTCAATATTTTATTTGGTTTAGATAGATATGTTCCCTGCTTTAGTCTAGTCGGCTAGTAAAATTTTAGAGTAGTGGAAAACTAAATATACAAGAGGTTTTGAAACTTCAGGTTGATCCGGTTCTACCCGAAATAAAAGTTTAAGGAGAAAAAGAAATGGATAGTAAAAACATACCTTATATAGTATCTTTCTCCCTATCAACCTCTGCGGCGCTTCGCCTGTCCCTTTAGAAAAATTATATTTAGTGCCACTCTTATCATATCATCATCCTACATGTTAAAACAAAACTAGTTAAAATTTGACACGAATTGCTTAGTAGGCAGAACAATTTTAAAAATTAATAAATTACTAAAATTTTTTGAATTAAAATAAAAAGCAGGCAAGTAAGCTATATAAGTGTTCCAAAATTTTTGAGCGATTTTTTAATTTAAATAGTTGAACTATCTAGTAAACATCATGATCTTCCTCGTCAGCACCACATATCAAAAATAATCCATTCTACCTCCTCCAAAAAGAGCAACTTACATTGGCTCTCACTTAACATTCTTCAATATCATAAATGTAGGACTTTCAGTATTAATATTCTCCAACCCAACCAAGACTTGACCCGACCCGAGCTGGTTAGGGTCCGATCGGGTCCTAACCGGGTCTTGTTGGATCTTTTGTTTTTAAATTTTTTTTTATTTGTAATATAAAAAAAAGCTATTACATTAAGAACTCTTATATAGACTAGACACCCTTACTATACTTAACACAAATATGATATGTGATAAGTTTTCTAACATTTAATGGACTTGTATTTTGGTTCTATATCACTTAAGGTTTAAATGGGTTAAGTCTACTAAGTGTAAGAATTATGAAATTGTCCCATATCAACTATGGTTTAAAGTTGGTTGAAGTTTTGAGTCTATATAAGAGTTATTTATGCAATAGTTTTATTCATTAAAAAATATATTTATTAAATAATATGAATAATTTGATTAATAATAAAAATACATAAGTGGTCGGTATGCCACAACTCGGACCCGGAACCGGGTCCTAGGTTTGAAGATCCACCCGACCCATGGACCCGATAGACCGACCCAAGATCAACTGCGGATCGACGGTCCGTACGGATCCTCGGGTCGGTATCTTTTTGAAACACTCCGCTACTAATATCTTATATCACCATCAAAAAGATTCCCAAAGTCGAACGCAATCTCGCGCCAGATCCAAGATCTGCGTCTCTCATTCTAATTCTCTTCTCTCTCTCTCTCTGCTCTCTCTCTCTCTTCGCTCTCTCTCTCTCTCTCTCTCCCCTCCCTCTCTTCCTCTCTCTCTCTCTCTCTCTCTCTCTCTCCTCTCTCTCTCTCTCTCCCTCTCTCTCTCTCTTAAGTTCAGTTACAACATGAACACCGCCTCAACCGATTTTCAGTATATATTGAACTACGTCCAGAGCCAAAAACTGGAGCTTCTTCAATGGCTCCATCAATGACTCCTATGATTGCAATTTCAGATGAGGAAGAGTCAAGATGATAGAACTGAACGTACTAGTCATTTGGGGAGCCTACGGTTCGCTGCCTGTATATAATAATCTTTTCCAACTTCTTCCATTTGCGCTATGCAGTCAGCAATCTAAAGTCTAGAGAGTTGACATTAGATCGATCATGAGGTCACTAACGTGCCTTTGGGGGTTGGAAATTTTGAAACTTAGATGGCTACGGTTGCGTTATTCAACTACATCTGATAAGAGTGTGTTACATCAGACAAGGTTTAAAATAACTATATATAGTACCCAACCTTGCTCCATATTTCCACACCTTCAGCCTACACTTTCAAACACTCGCTATGGCTCTCCTCTCTTCCATATCTCAACCATTTAGCAAACTTCTATTAATATTATTGTCAGGTCATCTCTTACTCCTCCATCCTGCTCGGTGCTCGTCGTTAGACTCCGAGGCTAGAGCTCTGCTCCACTGGAAGACTAGCCTTCATAGCCCACAAGCTCTCTCCTCTTGGACACTTCTGAACGACCATTGCACTGGGCTGGATGAGGTGCTGCAGGCAACAAAAAATTGACAAGCATATCGAGAATAAGCAATCCCTCGTTCACGTTGACTGGTAATCTTGACGCTTCAAATTTTACCTCCCTAATGCCAATTTCTTTTCCTACCCATCTTCGCCGCAGATGTATCTATCCATGGGGAATATTCTCTACGCATAGATCACAATAACCGGTCTTGTTTCGCTTGACTTGGCCCATAACAAGCTCCATGGCAACTTGCCCTATTCACTCGCCAACCTCTCACGCATCTTGAAGCTTGATATTTCTCCAAAACAATCTCTCAGATGAGTATAGTATCCGTCTCTCTCGTCACTGGGACAACATAAGATCTATTCAACTCCAGAAAAATCATTTCACGGGTAGGGTTCCTAGCACAAATCTTTACAAATAGGCATGCTTACAAATCTTCGCGTGCTACGCCTTAACAACAACCAGTTTTACAGTTACATCCCTCATGAACTAGGCAATCTTAGGAAACTAGCGAGTTTGGATATCTCAAATAATCCTATGGAAGGTCCGATCCCCTCGACCCTTGGCAATTTAACCGGGCTAGACAAGCTTTTTCTTGTGAACATGAACTTGTCTGGTGAAATTCCTAACCAGTTTGGCAATCTTGTAAACTTGACCGACCTAAGACTCTCAAACAACTCCTTGACAGGTAGAATCCCTTCTAGTCTAGGCAACCTCAAAGTTCAGTATATCTTCGCCTCAGCGGAAATCAATTGTTTGGTCCCATCCCTTCTGAAGTAGGAAATCTCGTGAACTTGCAATACTTCGGCTTATATAGAAATAAACTAGCAGGTTCCATTCCATTAAGTATTAGTAACATGATCAGTCTACGATTCTTGTACTTATTTAAAAATAACTTATCTGGTTCCATCCCGGCACAAAGTTAGGGTATACCTTTCGCGTGAACTTGATTTCATGTAGAAAGTACCATTGAATGCTTTACCAGGCAGCAAAAGAACGAAATCCCTTTCCTACCTTAGCGAAACACAAATGACTACGGCACAGTATCATTGTACTTGAATAAAACATAACAACCTGGAATGGAACCAATCCCACTTTCATTACGCAATCTGTTAAGGTGAATTTCAATAAGATCTAGAAATGGAATATGAACAATTTAATCTAGCTCCATCCGCCTCACAGTGTTGCCCGAGACAACTGACTATGTACAAACCTTGTACTTGCAATGCTAATAAAGCCGGATTGGAGAAAATCGCCATTTTCAATATAGACAAACTTGGCTGATTTAAATTAATCTTTCCTTAGCCGCTAACAATTTGTCTGGATCCATCCCTCCGAGTTTAGGAAGCTTGACAAATGTAAAACGTATATACCTCTTTGCTAACAATTTGTTTGGTGCTTTGCCTAGTAGTTTAGGGAATCTCACAAACTTGGTTGTGTTTGAGATCGGTGGAAATGATTTTGTTAAGAGTAAAGGGCATTTGTGTCAATAGTGTTTCTGGTATATATACCATGTATTGTAGGATGTAAAAGAAGTTAATTTTTATTTTTGATAGTAACATGGTATCTAGAGCAACTAGGGTTTGATCCTAACCCCACCAGTCGCCGCCGCCGCCGCCGCCGCTGCGGCCGCCGCCGGTCAAGTCGTCGTCCGTCTCACGGCTCCAGCGCCACGACAAAGCTCGGTGTCCTCGATCTCTCGCGTCGTCACCTTCCCCAAATCTCGTCCGCGCCACGACAAAGCTCCGGTCGCCCTCAGATCTCGTCCTCCCGTCAGATCTGATCGTCCTCCGACCTCGTCCGCCGCCGCAACAGCTCTCTATCTGATCTGCCGTTTCTGTCGCACCATTCGCTGCCGCCGCCGCTGTCCCTGTCAGATCTGTCATCGTCCCTGTTGCGCCGCTGCGCCGTCGTCCCTGTTGCGCCGCTGCGCCGCCGTCTCTGTCGCGTGCAGTCACCACGCCGCCGTCTCCTTCGCCCGGTGTCGTGGCATCTTCATCTCAGATCTGATCTGAGAACATTTTACACAAAAAAAAGAAAAAAAAAAGAGAGAAAAAAGGGGAAGCTGAAATCTAATGGCAGGATCTTCATCGTCTTCCACGAGCGATGTGATTCCGATCTCCTCGGCGACTACTACCATACCTCATTTCTCTGGCACTCCCGTCATCACCACCGAGAAATTGAATGGTCGGAATTATTCGTCTTGGGCTACAGCTGTAGAGATATGGTTTCTTGGCCAAGGTCTTGAAGAACATCTTACTACGGAATTGTCTTCCATTGCCGTTGAGCAACAAACCACATGGCGCCGAGTAGATGCGCAGTTGGTGAGTTTTTTGTGGCAATCTATGGATTCAAATGTGATGGCTATCTTTCGTGCTTGTCGAACATGTTGTAGTATTTGGACCCGTGCTCGGGATATGTATACGAGTGATATAACTCGTATTTATGATATTGTTGGCGAACTAATTAATCGTAAACAAGGTGATATGGATTTAACTACATTATTTGGCCTCTTCCAAACTTCAGTTGCTGAATTTGATGAACTCATGCCATATACCTCAGACTGAATGCTCAGCGTATCCAACGTGAGAAATTCTACACAGTCTTATTCCTACATGCAATTCGTCCAGAGCTTGATCCTGTCCGTGCACAGATTCTCGGTAGCGATACAGTTCCATCTTTGACTGAGGTTTATGCACGACTCCTTCGTGCTTCATCCTCCACCCGTTCAGAGATCTCCTCTAGCAACGTATTTGACTCTATACCTCTCGGAGATCGAACAGCTCTGGCTTCTCTTACAAACACAAATCGAGGTGCTGGGAACACTAGAAGAGGAGGACGTACTGGCCGAGGGGGCCGTGGGGGACGTGGTGGCCGTCCTTTTTGTACACATTGTAATCGAGTTGGTTATACTCGTGATACCTGCTACGACCTACATGGCAGGCCTCCACATATAGCCAATGCCGTTCAGACTCAGTCCGGAGACACACAATCCTCTAATAGCACACCAGGACATACGACAGTGGTAGTTCCAGTAGAAGAGTATAATCGTCTCCTCCAGATCCAGAGTACACAGCAGGCCGCC
>MJHO01000349.1:15576-33635 GCA_002076135.1 Xerophyta viscosa | reverse complement strand
TCTAAATGTGGTTTTCGATATTTTGTAACGTTCATTGATGATTATTCTCGTACAACATGGGTCTATTTAATGAAAGATCGTTCTGAACTATTTTCTATTTTCAAATCTTTTTGTGCTGAAATTCAAACTCAATTTGATGTTTCTGTTCGTATCTTACGTAGTGATAATGCTAGAGAATACTTTTCTGCACAGTTTCAGTCTTTTATGTCATCCTGCGGTATGCTTCATCAGTCTTCATGTGCATATACTCCGCAACAAAATGGTATTGCTGAAAGAAAAAATAGACACTTGGTTGAGACTGCACGAACACTTCTTTTGCATATGCATGTTCCACTCCTGTTTTGGGATGATGCCATTCTTACTGCATGTTATTTGATTAATCGTATGCCATCCTCTGTCCTAAACGGTCAAGTTCCATTTTCCACTCTTTTTCCGAAAGATGCATTATATCCACTTCCATTGCGCATTTTTGGTTGTACATGTTTTGTTCATCAACTATCTCCTGGCAATGATAAGTTTTCTGCGAAATCCCTGAAGTGTGTGTTTTTAGGGTATTCTCGTCTACAAAAGGGATACCGTTGCTATTCTCCTGACCATAATCGTTATTTTGTTTGTGCGGATGTCACCTTCTTTGAGTCCACCCCATTTTATTCATCTCCATCTGATAGTCCTGCTTCTCTATCAGATGCCTTGCCATTACCTGTTCCTATGGTTTCTCCCCATATGGCTGACTTACCTGCCGCTCCTCCTTCAGGGATGTCCCCTTCCCCGGTTGAGATACAAGCATCCGTTACGTCCTCTATGTTGGATAGACCTAACCTGCAGGTATACCATCGTTGGAAACAACACATACCAGTGGACAGATCGTTCGATTCACCTTCAGACTCACCTCCGGCATCATCCTCTCCGCCTACTTCAGATCCGGTTCAGCCTTCCACTGATCTTCATCTCCCTATTGCCTTGCGTAAACCGACTCGTACTTGTCCCTCTATTTATCGCCAGTCTACTGTTCATCATATTTCTAATTTTGTTAGCTATAATTCTCTATCATCTTCATATCAATGCTTTGTCGCTTCACTTTCATCTGTCTCTATACCTAAAACCATTACAGAGGCACTTGCTCATTCTGGGTGGAGATCTGCTATGGTAGAGGAGATGTCTGCGCTACATTCCAATGGAACTTGGGAGCTTGTACCCCTTCCTCCTGGAAAATCTACTGTCGGCTGTCGTTGAATCTTTACTATAAAAATTTCTCCTGATGGTAAAGTTGATCGGTTGAAAGCACGTCTTGTGGCCAAAGGATACACACAGATTTATGGGTTAGATTATGGCGACACCTTCTCTCCGGTGGCCAAGATTGCATCTATTCGCTTATTTCTCTCCCTTGCTGCCATCCTTCATTGGCCCTTACATCAGTTGGATATCAAGAATGCATTTCTTCATGGTGATCTGTCCGAGGAGGTCTATATGGACCAACCACCTGGGTTTATTGCTCAGGGGGAGATGTTCGGTATGGTTTGTAAACTTGAAGAAAGGCATTGTATGGGCTGAAACAGTCTCCTCGTGCGTGGTTTGGCCGATTTAGTGCTGCTGTTATGGAATTTGGATTGAGTCAGAGTAGGCACAGGATCACTCCTTGTGTTTTATCGAGTTGCAGAGACAGGTCGTCGTATCCTTTTACTAGTTTATGTTGATGATATTGTGATTACTGGGGACGATATGGATGGCATTGCACTACTAAAAAAGTATTTACATCATCAGTTCCACACAAAAGATCTAGGCCCTCTTAGATATTTTCTTGGTATTGAGGTTGCCCGATCACAAAAGGGTATCTGTATTTCTCAAAGAAAGTATGTATTAGACATGCTTAAAGAGGCTGGGATGCTTGGTTGCAAAACCGTTGATACACCGATGGATCCTAATATCAAACTTCTACCAAATCAGGGGGAGCTATTCTCTGATGCTACACGTTATCGCAGACTTGTAGGGAAATTAAACTACCTTACTGTAACTCGTCCTGATATATCTTTTGCAGTGAGTGTTTGTTTAGTTCAGCTTTTTGAACTCACCTTGTCAGAGCCATTGGGAGGCGGTGATTCGCATATTACGCTACCTTAAAGGAGCTCCAGGAAGAGGACTTTTATATCGAGACTATGGACACACTCATGTAGTTGGTTATACAGATGCCAATTGGGCTGGGTCTCCATCTGATAGACGGTCTACCTCAGGCTACTGTGTATTCTTTGGAGGTAACTTGATATCATGGAAAAGTAAAAAGCAAAATGTAGTCGCTCGATCCAGTGCAGAGGCGGAATATAGAGCTATGGCCTTAACCACATGTGAACTGATATGGTTGAGACATTTATTGATGGAGTAAAAACTAGCAGAGCGTGCACCCATGAAGCTTATATGTGATAATCAAGCAGCTTTCCATATCGCATCTAATCCAGTCTTTCATGAGAGGACCAAACACATTGAGATTGATTGCCATTTTATTAGAGAGAAAATAAAGGCTAAAGAGATAGTTACTTCATTCGTTGGGTCCAACGATCAATTAGCCGATTTGATGACTAAGCCCCTCCGAGGTCCTCGTGTGAGTTACATTTGTAACAAGTTAGGAGTGTTTGATATATACGCTCCAATTTGAGGGGGAGTGTTAAGAGTAAAGGGAATTTGTGTCAATAGTGTTTCTGGTATATATACCATGTATTGTAGGATGTAAAAGAAATTAATTTTATATTTTGATAATAACAATAATTATAATTTCAATATGTTAAAGTTAGAATGAAAGAAGATGGCACATGATATCTTAAGAGTAAAAAAGGATGTCACGTGATATATATTTAGAAAATTATATCCATGCAATGGCATGTAACAAAGAAAAAAACAACAATATCCACTAAAATGACAAAATGAGAGTTAACGAAACATTATAAAGCAAGGTGGACGATCAACCACAATGCATTTATTCTGTAGGGTTACTCGAGATTGATTAATAACTTTTTGGGGTTACTTCGCCGGACTGTACTATCAATAGTAAGTCCCAACCACAGACACTTGTCGGCTCACTTCTCATTAAAGAAAGGCATTTGAACAGACATAATGAAAATAAAAAAATTACCCATTAATATATGTTTATGTAGTAGCAACTACTACCTATAAAATCATTAACACATCCTGAATGGAACAAAGAATGCTAGCATAAATGTGATATAGATGATGCACATGTATTATGATTTCAAGTTATCGACTTCATGAAGTAACAAGAGCAGACAAACCATTCACCAAGTGTTCCACTCTACCTGTCTTATGAATGATGAAAATGATTTAACCTACATATTGAAAATTTGAATTGACCCCTTCAACATAATAAAAATTCAATATTTGTCAGATAGGACTAGAAATATATGCATAAAACTAAAAGACATTATAATCATGCAATTGGGGAGCTTCATTGACCAGATCAGACACATAAGAAAGAGATTTGCTATGAATAAGCACACCTTCCCTTCGTCCATCTCAGAGCTAAGTCCATCTAACATGGAAGAATCTTTGGTTACAAGTGAATAATGAAGAATGACACAATAATATGTAATTGGAAAAAATTACTTCTTAGACAACCTAACGGGAGTCATGTACAAACCAAAATTGGAGTTAGTTGGCCCTCAAGATCAAGAAGACCTTTGGCAAATGCAGCAGCAGACATCTAAGAAGGTTCATACAAGCAAATTAAGGAGCTACTTACTTGCACTCGACTGTTATCCGAACTGTTGATCTTCAGGTAATGTCTATACGTACTATGCAGCGAAGCAATCCCGTGCCTTCACCTAAAAGTTTAATTTTCATAACACTATTAAAAACGTTGCTAAACATATCAAGATCACCAACCAATAATACCAACGAATAAGTAGAACCAACAGCTCAAACGGAACTTTTAAGAAAGTGCCGACATAATATTAGGCACTAGACATACATTTTTACTCTTTACAAATATACTTATAATATAGAAAGCCAGGGTGCCAATTTTTTCTATACACACATAAAATGTCTTTCAGCAGGTACCATATAGCTCAAATTTCCATTTCGTTTATAAGAAGCTTGTTCCTAACATTTACATTTTCTGAAAAAAAAAGACAAGCACCCTAAGTTGCCAAGGGAGAACTTATTGGAGTAGTAAAAGCTCCTATCTAGCAACAAAAGTTCTTGAGAAATCACCCTCGCTTGCAAAGCAAGATATGGTGACGTACATTAGGTAAGAAATTGCCTACCCCCTTCCCAATAATAAGTCAGAATAGACGGATGTCCATGTATAAAACAATACCCATAACAAAGACTCCTCATGCACACACAACTATTCCACCATAAGAAAGTACAAGAAAGCTGCGCCATTGCTTCTTTTTCTTCCCCTGCTATACTAGTAGTTTTATTGTTCATGAACTTGTAACCTGCCTATTTCTGCAGTGATAACCCTTACCTATTTCTGCAGTGATAGCCCTTTTCCAGATTATCCTAGAAACTTGTACTAGGTAACCAATGAGGACGGATCGATTGGATTCATACCCCCCACTCTTTCTCAAACTTACATAAGATGGTAGTCAGATGTGGAAAGACTTATTAGAAAAGTAATCGCCTCAAGATTTGATTTTTCCGAAGGCATGTGCTCAGTAAGTGATTAAGGAAGACATTCTACAGATGGTTTAATGCAGCCTCAGCTATTGTCAGGAGAACATAATATCATTTGCCCACATCTCTTGACACGTTAAATTCTACTGTACTTGTTTAAGTATTGGATAGAAAATAATCAACAGCTCCAAGTTGCGCATCCACTTGAAAGAGTTTAGTTGTGAGTATATAAGAATCTCAAATAGAGTTTCTTATATAGAGATGTTATAAGGTAGCGTTACAGGTCCTCTATCTATTTTTTGCAGTTTTCTCTGGTTATTATGAGCGGAAATTATATTTCAATCCTTCCAAGCCTTAGAATTTTGCCATACATATTCTTATATAGACCACAACACAGAATCCTAGTTGGAATAAAATTTGAATCCTAATTGGAACCAACATCCTTTAAAAGAGTAACAAAACATCTTCACATATTGATTCATATACTATCTACATAATAGTAAATGATATTTCTACTAGATTGAAACTTCTAATATACTTATAAGATCCTACGCCCTAGAAAATTGCCCTTGTCCTCTAGGTTGGAGATGGTGAACATAATATGAGAAAGATTGGCGGAAGGCATATTAGAAGCAATTTTGGAGCTTCCCTTCACTATAGATGTCTTAAAGATCGCGGAGTGGCAGATTACATATGAAAAGTTGCCCATTGATGAAATTGCAAAAACACGAAGCTAATCTGATGTTTGGGTAACTTAGAGTTGAGCGCCGAAAATTTAGAGTAAGGTTTTACGATTTGCGAAATGTATCGGATCTGCGGAGACCCGGCACTGAGCCGCCGGGCATGTTTCTCTCTTTTTTTTTGTCTATGTTTGCACTGTTCCATCTTCCTAGCGGAAGGAACAGTGCTTTTGTCATCCGCGCGTGACATTTATTGCGTGGATATTTTTTCTTTTTAAAATTATTTTAATTAATTTGTATTACAATCTTTAAATATAATAAAATTAATTATATTTTATTTTTAATCCTGATACAATCATAAATATAATAATTAATAATTGAAACGGGTCGGCATAGTCGGCATGTCTCGAGTTTGGAATTTATCGAAAGTCGTCTCGGCATGGCACGGAAAACCTTGAATTAGAGTGATCATTCCCCAACCAAAACTTCTTTATAATCCACCTAACACCAAGAGGAGTTGGACTAATTCAATTACTTCATATCACTTTCCATAACTAGTAGAGCTCTTATATCACCAAACCTATGCCTTCTTTATGATATTACGGCCCCTTTCATTCTGTGCTAGCCGAGGTTGTACTTTACGGTGTAGAATTTGTTTTTGGTTCTTTTCTCATTTTGATGATTGTGTTTTCCTATTGCACTGCGTTAAGTGTCCCACCTCCATCCAGCAAGAAAAAATGTCCCACTTGCATGTAAAACCTTCTCTCCATTTTTGCTTATCAGAATAAGCTTCTTGCAGTTGAATCAAGTTGATGAATCACTGTCACCAACTGCGTCATGGCTTCATTCATTTTGTCCATGTGCATGCTTAAGTGGTCTTAGTTGAGGTTCCTAGGAACTGCATTCACAAATTAGGTATAATAAAAGTGAAATTCCTATCCTTTCTTGAAATTCCTATCCTTTCTCACTATATTGGAGAAAATTGATTCATCCCTTTCATGCCTAGAAAATTTGGAATGCAACTTCCATTAGAGGAAGCTTAACAATATAAACTCAACTTCCATACAGACGAACACTAAGAAATCATAATAATCTTAGTTGGATAAAGAAATAGAATCATCGCAACTCAGCTTCCATTAGAGGAAGCTAAACAATATAAACTTCTACCAACTCATACAATCAAACTCAAATTCATACTTTAATTCGGAATCAATACACGTAGCATACCCTAATATTTTCTCTAAGCAGGGACATGACAATAAGATGAGTATCAGCATTTACAAGCGGTGCATCACTTGCCACAACAGGAAAATAATCATCATTAAAGCAAGAACTTTTGTCATGCTAATTAGTCTGCTTAAGCAAACAGCTTTGGATGGAAGCAGCAATATGATATGCATATCATTATTGAAAGTGAGTTACACGATCTCTATAAAATAAACCAATATGGTGAATATGGAAGTTATGTAACCTGGATGCATGTTGTTGCGGAAGTACCTCCCAAGCTCTTTAGCATAAAGTTATGATAAAAAAAACAGTCCGAAGTCAATTCATTATTTGCAAGTATGCTCAGATAGAGATACTGGCGAAACTCTGCTAAAACCAATCAAGTTGAGGTCTATACAAATGAAAAGATTAAGTAGATAACCTGCTTTCTCTCAACATGAGCGAGGACACCTCCATAGTTAAGTACCTTTAAATTTTCAACAGCCTGCTCTTCTTCACTTCTTTACTATTTTTGGAACCTTAACTCACTTTAATGACTTTAACTGCATTTTCCTATATATACCTAAAAAGTGTCCACCCTACAAAACATGGCACCAATGGTGACATTCGTGTAAGTTGATTACTCTATCTTCTAGAATGATAATTCCAATGGAAAAACAACACAACCTCAAGACACAACCAAAACGGTCTAAGAATAAAACTGTCAGCAGGTTGAGAACAATGCCATAAACAACGTATCGTTTACTAATACTCCTCAATCTAAAAGATATAAGATAATAGAAGGTTTTAATAGGTAAATATAGAACCAGCTGACATGCTAAACTTACCTTAACAGTTTTCTATATTACCTAATTCAAGTCGTCATTAAGGATCTAAAATATAGCTGAAAACAAACAAGCGTAGCAAGTCTGCAATATGAATGCATTTACAAAATATCCTATTTACAAAATACTTTAATTGGGACTCAATATACCTAACATACCCTAACATTTTCTATAAGTAGGGACATGACAATAACATCAGTATCGGCATTTACAAGCGGTGCATTACTTGAACAACAGGAAACTGATCATCATTAAAGCAGAAGTTTTGACATGCTAATCAGTCTGCTTAAGCAAACAACTTCCGATAGAAGCAGCACCCTAATATGCATATCATCATTGATAGTGAGTTACATGATCCATATAAAATAAACCAATATGGTGCATATGTCTCCTATGTAAACCGGGTACATATTGCTGCGGAGGTACCTCCCAAGCTATTCAGTCTAATGTTATTATGATAAATAAAGTCTTAAATCAATTCATTATTTCCAAGCATGCTCAGATAAAGATATTACCGAAAATCTGCTAAAACCAATCAAGTTGAAGTCTATACAAATGAAAAGATCAAATAGGAAACCAGCTTTCTCCCAGCATGAGCGAGAACATCTGCACATTTAAGTACCTTTAAAGCTTCAACAGGCTGCTCCTCTACACTTTCTCCACTATTTTTGGAACCTTAACCCACTTAATGATTTTAACTACATTTCCTATATATACCGGAAAAGTGTCCACCCTACAAAACATAGCACATACATATGTCAGTTGATTTCTGTCTTCTAGAATGATAATTCCAATAGAAAAACAAGACACAACCTCAAGACGCCACCAAAATGGTCTAGAATAAAACTTTGAGCAACTTAAGGAATAACGCCATGAACAACACACCCTTGACTACTACTCCGTAATCTAAAAGATATAAGATAATATAAGCATTCAATAGCAGATAAACATAAAGTCAGCTGACATGTTAAACTTACCTTAACAATTTTCTATCATAACTAATTTAGTCCGTCATTAAGGATGTAAACCATGGTTGAAAGACGTACCAGGTCTACAATATGAATCAAGATTTTTCGTGTCGTGCCGAGCCGAGTTTCGGTAAATCCAAAACTCGAGACATGCCAATCGTGCTGATTGTGCCGTGCCGACCATGTCGATCCGTACAATTTTTTGTACGTTAATATTAAAATTATTTAAGAAATAATAAAAAATATTAATAAAATACTAAATACAAAAATCGCAATTATATAGCAAAAGTGTATAGTATATAGTTCGCTGCCACATAGAGTGTCGATGTGGCTTATAGAGATATAAAATCCAAAGCAAAATTTAAAAAAAAAAATATTAAATTAAAAAAAATTATGGCACGGTCGGCACCAAGACGGTACCGATCGGCACGCAAAACCATATATGAATGTATTTACGTAAAATCCTATGTATGTAGAAATTCGTTAACTTCTACATCAAATTCATTCTAACAAAGAATAGAACCCTCCAACCTAAACAACAAAAGAAGTATAGACTCCATATTAGAAGCAGTGCATACCGTCTCCTTGCAACTAGTCGTTTCCAATGCATAATAGAAGTATAGACTCCATATTTGTGTTGGTATTAATCTTAAAATAACCTTAAACAATCGATTTTTCAATCTCAAATAAATTATATTTTTATTCCATCAAAACTATTTCTAACCAAGATTTAAGGTGCCACCTTGTACCGAGTTTCAGTAAATTCCAAACTCGAGATTTGCCGATAGTCCCATGCTGACCGTGCCGATCCATTTTTTAAAAAATTTTGTTAACTATTAAAGAAAAAGTCTAAAAATATTAATTTCAATGCTACATGGGTTGGACCCTTTATAGCTGCTGTCAAATAAAAAAAAAAAGGAAATCATCTTCTTCCCCCTTAACTCAATAGGTAAAGGGACCTTTTACCAAGAGTTGTGAAGGTAATAAGTCGAAGATTCATGTCCCCATAACTAGAACATGGCACCAACATACGCGTTGCATCTAATAGATCTTGCAATTGGATGCACTTTTTAGTTTTGTCTGCAACACCTAGATACCAATCAAAAGTTCAAACAAGCGTACTTTATGTACAAAATAATGCACGAGTTAAATAGTCAAATCACCTAGGCTCTTGGTCTTACCCATTATACTTCAGCATTAAATTTAGTAACTTCTGTAATGTAACTTTCAAATTCACCTTTTGCTTGGTGTCCAATCGTCGCTACAAATATCATAATATTAGAGCTAGAGGAGAAGATCCATACAGTACAACAAAAATCTATAAGACAGACAGATATTTGTTATACTTACTGACGTATAACCACAATTTCACAATGTGATTCCTCCGAATGACCGAATGAACCAGTAAAACCACTATCCTGACGTGTTAGCACTTTAGCGATTTGAACAGGTTCATTTATTTTCCAAGGGAGATTTGGAGGAATTGTGGATGAAATAGTGGAGCCTTTGCATCAACAAACATTTTTCTCAACACATTGGCAGCATCGGCGTAGTACCTTATTGACAAATACGATAGTTAGTAGCAAATCATATCTATAAGATGGACGCAAATAATTGATTGAAAAAGCACAATAAAATTAATATAAACACATTACTTTATTTTCCCAATTACATTGATAACTTACTTATATGAGTTGTTGACAAAATTCCATCCATTTACATTCGTAGACGTAAGGTCTTCCTTCACACCTTAGCATATCGAATCCACAAACCTGTTAACATAAAGTATTACAAGATTTAACGACTAAAATACCAAAACACATCAACATTTGATGTTATAGTTAATATCCATACATTCACCGAAAGGCTAAAAGCCAAGAAGCATGCATTCTTTGATGATACGCTTGGAATCCAAGCAAGAAGATAGTTTTTCTAAAAACTTTAATATTTGACACAGCATGTGCCCCAGTAACAACTTATTAAATTTACAATCGGAAGGCCAGACCTTCTTGATCGTCGGTGGCTAGAAAGAACGGAGCTGTGACAAGCATGGGCCAAGCTATGCTGGCTACCTGGAGACATCTTTACAAGGAAAGACTCTCAACAGGATCTAGAAGCCAATACAAAATCCAAAAGAATAGAACATTACACATATTCAATGCCATCAAGTTTACATTGGAAAAAGAGAAATCTAAAAAGAAACCAGTTGCCTAAAATCTAAACAAACATTTTGTGCCATTTGCTTTTTTGTAGGAATCAATAACACTGGATACCTCATCACTAGCAAAAGAGAAGAAATAGCAAGTTAATAGTATATCAAACATCATAGGGAAAGTTTAAAATATATGCATTAGTTATGCTAAGTGATAATAAAAAAGTCGTAACTATTTTGAATTGTTTATAAATGGCTTATGCCTAAGGGTTATCACCGTAGGACTGAACAGCCTAAAGCAAAGACCATTAGCCACTTCATTTAATGCGTTGGACTACCATCTTCATGATTACAAATGTAAGCATAGTTGATATTTGCAAGTGCACATGTATACATGTATGTAGCCTTTTTTTTATTTTATACCTATGACTACTAAGATCTGGTCACCTACAGGTTCAATCATCCGACAATGGTCTGTTAACCATTTTCCGTATACTTACATTTAGATAAATGCAAAGACAAAGATGTGGGCTTACTAGAAACATAAGTGACCTCACTTGGGCTTACCTGAAATATCTCTTTCAACTTAATGTTACATGGTGCAAAAACAAATTAGGTTGAGCATGACTAACAGCGGAGCGCGCGACCAATGGTGGCGTCATTCCAGTGCATGGAGATGAGCATGAAACAAGCTGGTGGGATCAACTAGAAGTTGCAAAAAGATAGCGGCCAAGACCGGCCAGGCCCACACTCTATTTGGCTCGCGGGCTATGAGCCGGGTGCCTATACAGCAGGCCAAGCCTGGCCCATGGGTGTGGGCTGGCTTGCTCGAGCAGTTTGTCATCGCTAAGCATAAGCTCTGAGATCCAAACAAAGATGCCCCAGGTCCACATATATCACAAACAGATGTGCGTGTTGAGCAACACATCACTTTAGAAATCGATTTAACATATAATCATAAGATTTCGACAAAAATCCACAAGAAAGTTTCCAGAAAGACCTAAGAAGCTCTTGTTTAACCAGAAGAAGTACGAAGAATCAAGTATTGACCTCTTTCCCATTAGAACTTCTCATAAGAACTCCATCAACTATTGGTGATTTACGTGATTCAGCATGTGCATATTCTGGACCAATAGTATACATCAGATATATGGTTAATATGTTTAAACACTATTCAGATATATATAACAAAAAAAACAAATAGAAATTTCAACATTAAGATTTCCAAGTAGCATAAAACCAAATCAGGGTACATGCTGAAAAGTTCAAAACATTAACAATATAGTAGGTCAAACTATGTCAAAATATTAAATCCTTTGGTCATGAAATAGATTTGCATAGTTAATATTATCATTTGAAAGAAAAAGGATTTTGTTCCAAACATCAACTTGAGAATACATGAACCTCAAAATACGTGAGCATCAACTTTAAGCAAATCCTGGTGCATTTCCCTTGCAATTCTTGCTCATAGAAAAGTTCCTTTTGGAATAATCGAAATAAAATATATGGTAAATAACCATCTTCAGTTCTCCATTTGATTTCATGATATGGTAAATAACCATCTTCAGTTGGTGTATTGTAAGGGAACTTCTTTTCAGCGAAGTCTACAAAGAAAAAGGCTTTTGTCCAAACATCAACTTCATTTGCTTCTTGAGAATACATAGACCTCAAAATACATGAGCATCAACTTTAAGAAAATCCTGGTGCATTTCCCGTGCAATTCTTGCTCATAGAAAAGTTCCTTTTGGATAATCGAACAAAAAAAATATAACCTGTTCAGTTCTCCATTTGATTTCCCAATATGGTAAATAACTATCTACACATAATTTCCTAAAGAAAGGTCTTACAAAGAACAAATGTAGCGAATCATCAAATTGGGTACAAAATTACCAAAAAAAAACTCACATTAAGATAATAATGTTAGGCAGTATAAAAAGCAAAGTAAATACATATACATATATATATAGATAAGCCTATCCCGACTACGTTATGGAATGATTCCCTCATTCCACCACCAGCTGAGCTAGGATAGTATATCATTATATTGTGGTCATCGTCTTTATAACACTAGTAGGTAAGAAAAAAGCATATATATATATATATATATATATATAATATAATTATATATATATATATTATATATATATATGCTTCGAGGAAATGCAATAACATATCACTAGTGTATCTACTTGAAAGAAATAGTAAATTACAGCTGAAAGAGCACAAAACAACAACTAAAACGAAAGATCAAGTTTGTAGCGTATCCACAAATAGTGATAAACACAAGTAAGTGAGCAATGCTAAATGTCCAAAAAGAGGGCAATGCTAAATATTGATCAAGAAAATACATTCATGCATCATTGAATTTGAAGTGTGGCTCTCCGTTAGATTCTACGTTCACTATATGGGATCTACCTCAACAAACATCTACTTCGAGTCATTTTCTGAAGAAACTTTGAGCAACAAAGATATAGAGCATAATAAATGCGCTATATCAAACGATTGTCAGTTTAAAGTTGTTTAAAAGAATGTCAAAATTCGCTATTACCTACCAAGAAACATTAATTCTATTAAAAATTATTGCTAAGTAGCTAGATGTGAAGCTTGTGGCTACTAAAACAAACTACATAAAATGTTCAATCACCAAATAATAGAAGTTAACCAAAACTTTTTTCACCGGCAGTGTTTCATGCTATATTGTTAACATTAAGGGCACAGAAGACCCAAGTTTCAGTAAATTAGGTATGTATTTTCCAAATGTATTTTCCACATAATTAGGGAGTTACTTCTGCTTGTAATTATAATTCTGACCAATCATTATTAGCATGATATAGCAAGTAAATGAAGAATCTCTTACAACAGCTTAGAAACACAAGCAAACAAACAATAATACTTTTATGCATTGAAGTTGGTAAGACTAACGTTAAAAGAGAAGATTAAAAGAGCACTTGTATACAAATATTGTCTTACCATCTATAGGTTTCTCCACGAAAGGTTTCTAAAAGCACCGTACATGAACAAAGACCTCTTACTCGATGAAGTCATCAAGCTCCTGGTAAGGATAACCTCGATTCACATGAGCATAATTTGGAACTGGAACTCCAAACACCTCCAGATGCTTGACCAAGCAACATAGACAATGAGGTATACTTTATTGAAAGATAAAGAAAAATTCACAAATTAACAGCTTTTAGGAGAACGGCAGTAAAAGAGCCAAACCATACCCTACCCACAAAGATCACTAAAGGTAAAATATACAAGATACATCCTAAATAGACATGTGCAATGTAAATTTACAAAAAGTAAATGTACAATCTCGAAGAGTGACCATTTTGTTCAACAATAACTTTTATGTAAGGAAGTACCGGCACGCCAAATTTTGCCCTGTCCAGTGTCTGTGTAGTGTCCGATACCAACACTCTGTGGACACGTCCGGGCACGTAGCGGACACGCTAGAGACATTCTAAAAAATTAAAAAAAAAATCCAGACACACGTGGACACGCCAGACATGTGTTCAACACAAGTGTCTATATTTATGTTGTTTTTTTATTTTTAAAGAAATATTTTTTTAAGAAGTGAAATATTATATAATACTAATAGTACATAGTGGTAAGGAATATAATATAATGATGTACTCAACATTAATTTTTTTTATTTTAATAATGTAAATTGTTTGAATTTAACCTTAAAAATGTAAAATATTATATTAAATCTGGAGTGTTCTTAAATGTTATCGTATTTTCATAAATTCAAATATTTATAAGTTATTTTTTATTATCCGAACCGTACCAGTGTCCTACTTTTTTTAAAATTACCGTATCCATATCTGTGTCGTGTCGTGTCCGTGCTTCCTAGCTTCTCATCAAATGCATTGAGAAAATCATCAATATGAACTTTTTAGCAAATTATTCTTGCGGAACTGTTTGTTAAAGATCTATACATACACACAAAGACAATACATAGCAAAAAGCATGCAAATAATCCTGCTAGTATAGGGCTAAAATTAGGTAGGAAGGAATTACAAAGAAAATTGCATAACTTATGAATATAACACTATCAAATTGAGAATGCTCACAATGAGAAACAAGAAGGTAATAAATATAACCAAGTGGCTCTTAGTTATGATCTCGTTTGCGATGAAAACACCTTCACCAATGTAGTAACATGATGCTTTGAATTAGTCGCATTTTGCTATATAACATTTTAAATTTCAAGATGACATGTTCATTGTGGAGTATAACCCCCACAATTCCATCTTACACATAAGAGAAAGAGGCTAATAAGACAACATATGATTGTATCATGCATAGAGAATCCTGACAAATAGTATAAGAGCATCAAGTTACCTCATAAACCTTCCTTCCGTCAAGAAGTATTGCAGTTCCAATTCCATCATTAGAAATGGCCTAGAAGAAAATTCATTCGAAGCAAAACTTTCAAGTCAATCGTAGACATATTTAAGGATAAGATGAATTCCCAAATCAAATTCATATCCCACTTTCAAGTAGGCTTTTGGTTGGGCTCAAAAGATTCTTTGTCTACCATTCTTAGTTTCCTCTTAGTCAGATATAGATCCCATTCTTTGCTCTTGTTTCCTAGATGAGTGTTAGGATTTGGAAATCTGAAAAGGCTGCAGTCCATATCGTATATAAAATCTGTTATTGGTCTAGTGACAAAAATTGGAACTAAGGGACCGCTTGGACAATACCCTATATCATCTCAAATCATAAAAAGATGTTTACTCGAGTGATTGGATTGGATGCAAAACACGTGCAATAACCATAAAATAATTTTAAATTTAAGAAGCCAACAATAATAAAAAAGCCTTTTTTCCCAACGGCAGGTTCACCAAATTCTCATTGATATCTATATCTGGCCGTCCAACTAGCTACTAAGCGGTAAACGGTAGACCCTCCCAATCAGTTGTTGATGGCATTCGAACCCCCGACCTATCATTCATGATAGATAGGCCTTTAGTTTCCTTCCTACACCCAACTCCGCTAACCAACTGGGCCAATGCTAGACAGTACGGTATCATTGTTAATGTATGTTATTGGTCTCTTGGCTTTGCTGAATGGGAGGTTGTTCAGCACATGAAAAGAAAGCAATGGGTATCCAAATGAATAGAAAGCAATCAAGCAGTCACAAATTGGACAAATGTAAAAAAGATGAAGAAAATTATAAAAATGGGTTTCTGGTCAAATAAAAGAGAGAAGAAAGATAAACTTCATTTTTAATGAGATTGATTCCCTAATAAACATATATATATATATACTTATATTATATATATATATATATATATATATATATATATATATACTATATATATATATATATATTATTATGATGTGTGTGTGTGTGTAACTTTTTATGTCTGATAATAATCTTTAAGGCCAGCCAAAAAACACCAATTAGTAGCATATACTAAAGGAGCTTCATTTCGTATACACTTTTGATAAGAGGAGTATGCTTTATTAACCAGAATACTCTCTACAAAAGGCTAAAACACATAACTATAAGATATTTACCTAGCTGTAATAAAAATGCTTGCATCTAAAGAAAGAGCCAATATGATGCAGATGTCGAGGAATGCATATGCAACCAAGAAATTCAAACTTGTCTAATTTGTAAATGCAGTATATGACTTCATTGAAATAAGATATCCATCCAAAAGGATAAAAATTATCATCCAGCAGTATATGCAGACTAAGAAATAATGAATAACGCATTATAACAACAACATAGAATCAAAAGGCATACTTCTCTACAGCTTCCTCAAGAATAACTTTGTTCCCAAATATCTGAACCTGTAAGAAAAAATATTCATGTTAGATTAGACTTTTCTATCTTGGAAATACAAACGCACCGCATATTGGACAGCAAAGTAAGTTATGTGTGGTACAAACCAAACATGATGGTTATTGAGGTCAAAGTACCAAGTATTGCATCGATTACTTTTTTAATTCTAAAAGTTAACATAATCAACAACTTTAGAAAGAAAAGGTAAAATGGATATACGAAAAATCATAGGAAAAGTATGAAATTAAAAGGTACTGCATTATTGTACTTTCAAAATTTCTACCTGTGGCTACTTAAGCATAAACAGTTGATTATTTGATAAAAACGAAGAGAACATCAAAATAGGATACTAATAACACTGTTATGATAATAGCCTATCATTCTAATATCCACCGACTTTAACCTCAGCCATAGGGTGATAATAATCACACCCAAACCATGTCAGTTCCATGACTAATGTCCTCCAGCATTGCCTTCCTAGTTGATAATTGCATATCCCTTTTTCACACTACTTGGCCTTCCCTTTCTTGTCGGTTTGGGACCTCTCCGCGGTGTATCTCTTCCAATCTGCCTCAATATTTTGTGCCTTCACTAGGGTTTGGTGCACGGTAGGAAACTCGTCACCACCCATCTTGTTCACTATCTCCCCTCGCAACCCGTCGCGAAACCTTCTCGCCAAGTTCTCCTCGTCGGCCAAAAGATGTACTGCCAGTGTGGTATTCCCAGACGGACATGTCCCTCTGACGCAACTGCTCGAACTCCCGCTGCTTCTGCCTCTCCACAGTCGCTAGGATGTACTGCCGGCGGAAAAGTACTAAGAAATCGGTCCAACTACCGAACTGTTCAAACTGTCCTTTCACACTTCTCCACCACCGCTCCGCTGCGGCGGTGAAAGTGGAGGTAGCCAAGGCCATGCGGTACTTATCTGGACACATCAAGATCTCGAAGTTCTCCATATTAAGCTACACCAATGCTCTGATACCATAAAAGCTGTCACGACCCACGACCCGGGGGCCGCGACGGCTTGGAAAAGGAAGCACAAATCCAGAGTTTGCAATGCGGAAGCACATACGAAATAAATCATGAAAATTAGAATTGAGCCGAGCTCCGGACTATCGACACCGGCAAGTACCCACGGAGGAGGTGGAACCCGCCTCGAGCGCCGACTAAGCTTGTCAAAGATCTTAAGATATCAATCTCTTTCATTGATATCAAAATATCAATGACAACCTTAGGTCCTAAACATAAAACATTTATATCAAAGCTTAGAAAAACGTTTTCGGAAATACCGGCTCAACCTGTATTTTTCTGAAAGAGTCGGAGGTGCTAAACCTCTTAAACACGTTTATACAAGACCCTAAAAGCATCAAAAGTATTTTCGGAAACCATTTAAAACGAAATCAAAATCCGAATTCCAGAGAGTTTTCGGTCGACCGAAAGTTGAGAACCGGTCGACCGATGCTCAACCCGAAAGCTCAAATTCCTGCTGCAACAGTTCGGTCGACCGACCGATATTATCAGTCGACCGAAAATATCAAAAAATCAGTTAACAGTTTTCAGAAATGAAATACTCGTCGCCGCGAAATCCGTATTTTACCTGGGTCTTGGAAACCAACCCCACACACCTGTGTATCTACCTTGGATACACGTGTAGGACCTACCAAATGATGCTGATGGGTTTATCCTCACAGGATAGGGATGACGCACGGATTCGCAGATCTTTCTCCCGCGAAGGATTGGGCTACGAAGAGGAACTCGTGTTAGTGATATGGAGGGGCAATCTCG